>LKNJ01001671.1:83640-157284 GCA_002120245.1 Maccullochella peelii
GGATCTGAGGGCAGCTGGAAGTGTGGACATTTTCAGTGCTGTGATGTTGCCTGAAGCCAGATTGAAATTTGTCCAAAAGGCCATTTACATTTAAAAAGTTGAGTTGAATAAAATGTTTATTTTTGGATGTTAGCTAGCTCAGGAAGATGGGCCTAAGATACTACGCAGGACCCTCAAGCTCCCAGGCCTCTGGTAGAGGACCTGAGCTTATATGGCAGCAATGTTGACGTACAGTAGGTATGGTGTTCTTTGGATGCAACTCAGCATTCTTTCTCCTCCAAACACGACAAGTTGAGTTTTTACCAAAAAGTTCTATTTTGGTTTCATCTGACCATATGACATTCTCCCAATCCTCTTCTGGATCATCCAAATGCTCTCTAGCAAACTTCAGACGGGCCTGGACATGTACTGGCTTAAGCAGGGGGACACGACGGCACTGCAGGATTTGAGTCCCTGGCGGCGTAGTGTGTTACTGATGGTAGCCTTTGTTACTTTGCTGCCAGCTCTCTGCAGGTCATTCACTAGGTCCCCCCGTGTGGTTCTGGGATTTTTGCTCACCGTTCTCGTGATCATTTTGACCCCACGGGGTGAGATCTTGCGTGGAGCCCCAGATCGAGGGAGATTATCAGTGGTCTTGTATGTCTTCCATTTTCTAATAATTGCTCCCACAGTTGATTTCTTCACACCAAGCTGCTTACCTATTGCAGATTCAGTCTTCCCAGCCTGGTGCAGGTCTACAATTTTGTTTCTGGTGTCCTTTGACAGCTCTTTGGTCTTGGCCATAGTGGAGTTTGGAGTCTGACTGTTTGAGGTTGTGGACAGGTGTCTTTTATACTAATAACGAGTTCAAACAGGTGCCATTAATACAGGTAACGAGTGGAGGACAGAGGAGCCTCTTAAAGAAGAAGTTACAGGTCTGTGAGAGCCAGAAATCTTGCTTGTTTGTAGGTGACCAAATACTTATTTTACCGAGGAATTTACCAATTAATTCATTAAAAATCCTACAATGTGATTTCCTGGATTCTTTCCCCCCATTCTGTCTCTCATAGTTGAAGTGTACCTATGATGAAAATTACAGGCCTCCCTCATCTTTTTAAGTGGGAGAACTTGCACAATTGGTGGCTGACTAAATACTTTTTTGCCCCACTGTATATNGCATTACAGAGACTCTCGTATGAACCACAGAGTAAACGCTGCCTGTTGAGCGTACGGACCTGATGACAGGCAGCAGCGGACCGAAGGTTTCCTCCTGCGTGCAGAGCATCTCCGTGGTCTTCCATTTTCTAATAATTGCTCCCACAGTTGATTTCTTCACACCAAGCTGCTTACCTATTGCAGATTCAGTCTTCCCAGCCTGGTGCAGGTCTACAATTTTGTTTCTGGTGTCCTTTGACAGCTCTTTGGTCTTGGCCATAGTGGAGTTTGGAGTCTGACTGTTTGAGGTTGTGGACAGGTGTCTTTTATACTAATAACGAGTTCAAACAGGTGCCATTAACACAGGTAACGAGTGGAGGATAGAGGAGCCTCTTAAAGAAGAAGTTACAGGTCTGTGAGAACCAGAAATCTTGCTTGTTTGCAGGTGACCAAATACTTATTTTACCGAGGAATTTACCAATTAATTCATAAAAAATCCTACAATGTGATTTCCTGGATTCTTTCCCCCCATTCTGTCTCTCATAGTTGAAGTGTACCTATGATGAAAATTACAGGCCTCCCTCATCTTTTTAAGTGGGAGAACTTGCACAATTGGTGGCTGACTAAATACTTTTTTGCCCCACTGTATATATATATATAAAAGAGTTGAGCAAAACTGTATGTTTAACGCTGCACCAGGCAACAATGTTACGTAACAATACAACACAAATCACAAGGTACATAGTATCTCTTCCCCCTCTAACTGAGACTGTAAAACTAGAATATGCCACTTTTCACCTTGAGGCAGGTAGTGTATTTTCAGTCCTGATTTGCATCATTCCTCCTTTACTCACCAATGTTAGATCTTTTAACACCCTTTGTCCCTTTAATATCTTCTGGTAAACACACGATAAGCGTGCTATGTTAGATTTTTGGGCATTGTACATGAATCCACTAGGGAGCCACAGGGCATAAATGAGTTGCTGGGCTCCTATTAACCCCCTGTTAATCCCTTTCCCTGTGTAATTTGAACAGTTTTTATACAGTTGCTGCTCAGTTGCTGAGTGGTAATTTGACTAAACAAATTGATTTACAGATATGCAACATAGAAGCACAAATCTGATATTATAAAGGACTAAAAACTAGATCAAGCCAAGGCCTCAAGATCAGGTAAGCAAGACCCACCCTAGGGTCCTTGTCATGTCAGTTGATTGCTTTAGGGCTGCATATTCCCAAACAAAGTCACAAATATAGTACTGGAAACTGGAGGCCCAGTTGTCCACTTTTAGTCTTGGTAATGTAGTGCTTGAGTTTTTAAAGAGTTTCCTCTTGATGCCATTTGAAGCCAATGTGCATAATTGCCTGGTCCAGCAATAAGTTGCAGGTTTTCCAACCCTTAAAATATCTACAGATCTGGGGCTGCGTTTGAATGCCTCTATCACTGCTCGCTTGTGAGGTTTTACTGGAGGCCTGCTTGCATGGGATGGAGGGAGGGAAGAAAAGGGGAGGGATGGAGGGAAGGGAGGCTCACGTTTCTTGCATGACAGCTCTTGTAACGACAATTTCCGCTTGGACTCTTGTAGAGCATGCCTTCTAACTTCTCATGTTGTGTTAGCTTTTTGCTTTTTGTTTGCCGTCCTTGTTACTTTCTCAGTAATCTGTCTGCGTTCTCTTTCTTTTGCCCTCCATCTCTCTCTGTCTCTCATTCACCCAGTGCAAAAGAAGCATCTAACCACACTCTCAGGCCAGGAGGACCACCGCCAATCCCTAAATCTCCATCCAAGGTAAACTCACACACACAGTGAGGCTGTCTCTTTGTTCAGAGGCATAAGAGTGGTGTCACTAAATTATGTCTCCCCACAGGTGTGACTAATAACACTTATAATGGCTGCATTTCATGTAGGAGCTATTGTTAATGTATTGAGTTGTGCAATGACAAGTCAAAATGTCTGCTGAGAAAAATATGTTTATTTTGTGATATTAACATGACAGTCAATTTGAACACAACTTAATACATAAATATTAATAGCATTTTCCAAAATGCAGACTGAAAGCATAATGCTCATATTAATTATTCGTACACAAAAGCAGAATTGAAATTCTTGAGTGCTTGTGGCACAACTTCATCACCATATTTCTCTCTCTGTCCTAGCTAAGGCCAGCAGTGCCTCCTCCACCCAAGGTGACCCCATCTAAGGAGTTGAAAACAGAGAACATCATCAACCTGTTTGATGCTGCAGCTGCTCCTGACATCAGCGTCACCTCCCCTACAGAGGTTAGTGGGCAGCTGCTGTCGCCGAACAGCCACAGCCCTTTAACTTTCCACTCTCCTGCACAGGTCAGAGCCTTTGACTGTTCCTTCTTCTGGCCTGCCCCTCCTCCTACTTCTCCTCCTACTACTCCTATTCTATTCTATTCCATTCTGCTTTGCTTTCTCTTCAGTCCTGTTCCTTGCCCTCTCTATTGCGCCCAGTTAGCCAATGAACCCTCCTGTTCCTGTTGTTATCAGTTTGACTGTCCCGCAGTAAGCAGCCTGTTGGACATGGACCTGGACGTGGACCTGGACTCTTTCAGTGCAGCAACCAAAGCTTCCACGGTCACACAGGTTCATGGCATGAACATATAGATCGTAAAGACCCTCCACTGCAGGAAATGCCAAGCTTCACAAGAGATTTTATATTTTATTCAGAAAGGTTTTAAGTTAATTTCATGATATTTAAGTCCAAGAGAACTTTGCCATCAACGTGTAATGCCGGACATTTCCAGTTGCCAGTGCAGTTGTTTAAATACATTGAAACAAGCTTGATAAGAACATAAAATCGCTTGATAAGAACATAAAATCACTTGGTAAGCTCGGCATGGTTTGAGGTGTTACCTGCGCTGCTTCTTTCCAATTTACCAAACGAGAGGTGGCATGATGATCTGTAGAAACCTGCTTTTGGTGACCACTTCTTCCTGCTTCAGCACTATCCACAGATCACTCATGGCATGAACTGTAGACTAAAGCCTTGCTCTGCTCTTTCTTCTTTGTCTTCACAACTGTGCAGCAGAATACAGTTTTAGATGCTGGACTGACATGAGTTACTATATCTGAGCGTTTTGTTGAGCAACCTAAAAGTTGCTGTGAGAAGTGCACTTCATGTTATTTAACTCAGCTGCTGTTTGATCCTGGCCTGCTACTCAGCCTCAATGCAGCATTCCAATACCTGACAGATGAATGGCATGTAGCCTACTGTATACCTTGACCCAGGTACCCAGTAAGTAGATACCAGAGCCAGGCAAACTGGCCTTATCATGACAGAAAACGTAGGGAAAAGATGATATATGATTTTTCACTCTATAACAAGGTGAGTCATTGGAGTTGCCAGACAATCTTCAGCATGCACAACACTAAAATAAAACATGCACAACACTTTTATCATTCAAAATGTAGGTGTTATGCTTCAAGTTTTCTTAGAGGCAGCCAGGAGGCCTGTGGAATTACTGATATTTAAATCCCACAAAGGAAAAAATTCCCCACCCTGCAGCTCAACATGTAGCTCTTTTAGCCCATTGGCTTGTTTTAATGGCATGGACATTTACTGTAGGATTCAGTAAGTTAGATGTTTTAGCAAACAATGAAATAATAAATAAAAAGCTCATATCACCATACTTTATGCTACCTGGACAGCACAGCCGGTCACAGATTTGTCATATGCTATCTGGAGCTCTGGGATGACTTCTTTAGTACAGGTGGATTGAAAACTTTAAAAATCAAATTAATTATTTTTTGAGTCCCAAAATTAGTTTTTCTTACTTTTAATATATCTGCCAACACTTCTCACTTGTAAACCTACCTTACCTACTGTACAGGTAAATCGTTTCTCTACATTATACTCTGAAGTGAAATTTTACATCGTTAGGGGTGGTTGTGTGGATTCTGAATGAAAATAAATGAAATGAGCTTTTGAGACTTATTGCAAAATTCATTCAAATAAACATTTGTGTTTTGCAGCGCACCTTTCTCCTACCTTCCACTCACTCTGTGGGTGACTGACATCTACAATAAACAAATGACAGTGGCCACCTCTTCAGACTTACATCTCTTAGTACTTAAGACTTCACCAAGTATTGCCTGTACTCTTGTTCTGCTGGAGATCTATTGCTATGGGCTTATAGGTTTAGAGCATGGGACCTGCACTGGAAATTTCTTATTGAATGCAACGGGCATAAGCGAGAGCTTTGTAAAGAGTTTTGTTCTGTCTTCTCATTCTGTTGCTTCCTCTGTTTTCCACAGCCTGCAAACTGGGACTCATGGGTAAGCATATATCCTCATCTTAATACACTTTTTTTTTTTATTTGCAAAAATACATAATTATCATTATGATCATCATCTTCATCAGCACATTCTTTTTTGTGATCACATTAACCATCAATTCATTTGTCATTGTTTACATTTACTACTTATGTAGCCATTATACAATCCCCACTCTCATTGTGCTTGCTGTAGAGTATGCTTGAAAGTCCTGTGCGAAACATGCAGGACATGCTGGGTAGGGACTTCTATAATGGCCAACTCTGTATATTAAGCTTTTCCATAACTGGATTTCTTTCGTTTGTCTGTCCCAAATCTGTTTGTGTTGTCTTTGTGTCCGCAGTGCTTGATGTGATAACACTAAACACTGAAGAGATTGTTGAACAGCACAAATAGAACTTGGGAATGAGCGTGGTTCAATTCAGTTTCAAACTGACATTTTACACTGCTATATATATTGAATCTATATAAATGGTGTCTCTCTCTCCATCTTCCTACAGTATAGGTGTGGGATGCACAGTATATTGATGATATACAGCATACCGTAGATCGGGAACCTATAAAGGATTGACTGTAAGACACTGCTGACATCCATTAAAGATAACAAATGTACACACTCTTGTAGCACAAATTTAATCGTACAGTAAATGTAAATTAAAAATCCCTTCCGTGTGAAATGATTTGTAACTGAATGTGAACCTCCTTTCTTTCTGTTTTCCCTCGTATCCCTGTATGTTCACATGTTGCGCTGACAGAACATGTAGCCTTTACATGTTAGCTACATGCTCCATGTGACACACAGGGAGCAGTTTTGTTCTGGGAGTTGAGTGAAGTTGCTCATTTTTTCGGTGGACTGTTTCATGGAAATGAGACAAGAGATGAGAGCTGGTGGGCAACTTCACAAAGCCTTGCTTGCAACTTGGCATTCTGACCATTAACGAACCTTTTTGTTCATCCCTGTCACTGTAAGAGAGATGTGTCTCAGCAGTCATACAGTTCTGCTGTATTAGAGCTTGAGGCAAAACGGTGATAGCTCTGAAAGGAACGACACGTCTGCTCTTGCAAAGCTTCTTTCCTCTTTCTCCATCTGAACATAGCCGTGGGAATATAAACCATGCTTGCAAACTACACACAGAAGATCCAACATCTATTTTCTGATGGGAAAAGGCTACAGTTTTTGCATTTCTGCCTTCTACTGCCACCCTCCCTTGTCTTCATCTGTCTTTTATTTTAATCTGAACCTTCCCTGTAAAGGTTTATCCTTCTACATCAATCTTCTTGGGTCTCATGATTATGATGATGATGATGATGATGATGGTGGTGATGATGATGATGATGACTTGCTGACATCAGCTGCTGAACTCCTCACATCGATGTCCTTGGCATCTTTCATGGCCCACTTTCTGCTCATACTTTGCAAAACTGCTCTATTTCCCTTATATATGACAAATAAGTTGAATCTAAATAATGCTTGATGCTAACTCACCAAACCCTCATCCATGTTCAAATCCCTTAGAAGGCTATTCACGTGGTTTTGCTGGTTTTAGCCCTTTTACTAATCACTGCCAACCATTTTCAAATGGCTGTAAAACTGAACTTGTCAGTGAAATGCTAACACCATGCTAACACGCTAACATGCTCATAATGACAATGCTAACAGGCTAATGATTAGCAGGTATAATATTTAGCATGTTCACTCTCTTGGTTTAGCGTGTTAGCATGCTAACAGTTGCTAATTAACACTAAACACAAACTACAGATGAGGCCAAAAATCAAAGTAAAATTTTGACCTGCTGATGGCACCAGACGAAAAGTCAGATGATCGCCAAACAATTCAATTCCACCTGAGAGGGACATGAATGTCTGTATCAAATGTTATGGCAATCCATCTAATACATTTCACTCTGAGGCAAAAATGTAAACCTTCTTGAGGCACTAGAGGAAAAGTCGGGGGATCAGCAAAAGGTAATAATAATAATCAGGAATTAACCTCTGGGCATCATGAATGTCTGTACCAAATTTCATGGCAATCCATCCAGATATTTTAGTCCATTGCCATCCCTAGAGTCATGCAACTTACGTGGCTAAAAATATGGTAT
The DNA here is from genome assembly GCA_002120245.1 of Maccullochella peelii. Taxonomy (NCBI): domain Eukaryota; kingdom Metazoa; phylum Chordata; class Actinopteri; order Centrarchiformes; family Percichthyidae; genus Maccullochella; species Maccullochella peelii. The sequence continues at coordinate 91,168 of LKNJ01001671.1, forward strand.
GTTGGAATATGGTCAGCAAATACAATGTTTTAGTTAATGGGCTGAAGCATACAAAAGCACTTGTATGGTCCTTTAATGTTTGAACTCCCCTAATTCTTGAATATAGTACCTTAACCACCATTCTGATAATACAACCCTTATGCACCCCTTTAGTACACCTTCAATATCCCTATCAATTTCCCAATCCCTTGTCCATCAAAAATATTTTACTTTGATCCTCAGTCCACTGTTTTGTTCATACACCGGCCATACACCACCTCCAAATGCAACTGCAAAAATTCTCTATTCTCGTGGTACTGCTGATTCTCAAACCATTGAATCTGACCTTAAATATCCCTGATACTTGCCTTTCTGTCCCTTAAATTTTCCTCAACCATTTGATTTATGAATCCCGTAAAATCCTCATAAGGTAAAATATCTCTTATGACCTCTGACTCCTTGAAACCTGACCCTTGCCCCTCAGCCTGAGGACAGTGGTGCCCAGGAAGAGGATACCCAGCAGCACTATGACCCTGTGGCTGCTGCTACAGATGCCTGGGGGGATGACAGTTCGCAGCCTGTCCACTATGACCCCATAGCAGCTGCCACAGAGGGCTGGGGGGATGACGGAACCAAACCAGTTCGCTATGACCCTGTGGCTGTGGCTCAGGAGGGGGATGATGAGAGCCAGCAGGTTCATTACGATCCAGTAGATGAAGCCCAGGAGGGCTGGGGCGATGACGAGGACCAGCCGGTCATAGAGGTACCTGCCACGGAGGATGAAACACCAGCAGATGAGGCTCCAGCTCACGACATCGAGGAAGAAGCCACACCAGCTGCCGCTACGTTGGATAATGAAGAGGGTCAGGTAACCAAGGAGAGAAAAAAATGGAGAGATGCATCTGGACGAAATGGTGGATGCATCGATTTTTGAGGAGGAGGTTTGAGCATGGGTTACTGGGAGGAAACAGATGATAGACAGATACATTGTGAATGAAAGGTGGAGAGATGGAGAAATCATGAGATGGAAAGATTTAGGATGCATCTGGACCAGCAGCATGGATGCATCGACTGTGACGGAGAGGGCAAGTTGGAAATTAATTGCTGAGGGAAAGAGAAGAGTATAGTCATCTGCTCCCATACACACAATTAATCCCAGTCACTGCTAATCACAAGTCCATGCAAATACTATGCTGTGCAAAAGCTTTACCTATACGGCACCTGTGCATTAGTAGCCAAGCTTACTGTCTATTCAACATACTTGCTTGTATTAGCCATAACTGTGCGGCTCTGTCTTTTTGTCTGTCTTTGTCTTGTCTGTCTGTTCTTTTTTCTTTCATTCTTTCCCCCTCCTTATTTCAATCTTTCAACTGTCTCATTCTCTGACCTCTCTCTGTTATTCCTCTATGTCTCTCTGCTCCCAGGGTGAGTCTGCGGCAGCTGCTGCAGCAACAGCAGAAGAGCCAGCAACAGAGGAGGCGAGTGCAAGAGGAAATACAATAACATGCAATAATTGTTATCATGTGCTTTTTTTTTATTGCAAAATTACAGATATTGATGTAATGATGTAATCAGTGATGCAGTTAAACCAAATACTGGATTGAGTTGTGAAAAGCCTTACATTTAAAGATCATTATTATTATTATTATTATTATTATAAGAGCATGCACTACCCCTACAAGTTTCATGATTATGTTTTAGGCGACTACTTTTAGGCTTTGGCATCTTATTAAGATTCTATAATAGACCCACATGCCTCTTCTCATTTGCCTAAAAATCCATTTTATCAGGTAATTTTTGCCTATAATAAATCAAAAATACCTTATTTTCTTAAAATCCTGGAATTGTGACATTAAATTACATTTAACTGAAAACAGAACAACTGGACTCAATTTTGTCTCTTTAAAAGATGAAAACGATTTTTCAGTGCGCGCTACATGTCAGTAAATGGAGCCTCTTCCTTTCTAGACACCTGCAGTAGCAGCAGAATCAACAGAAGTAGCATCAGAGCCTGCAGAAATGCCACCTGGTTTTGTGTTCAAGGTAAAACAGGATACAGAATTTTAAAAAATCTCGTTAGTGCTTCAGCATCTACTTAATCCAAATATATTGTGTATATATGAAGATAATTCATGTTAGTATTTATGTGATACAGGTCCAGGTGATGCATGATTATGCTGCCAACGACACAGACGAACTGGAGATGAAGGCTGGTGATGTAGTGCTAGTAATCACCTTTGACAACCCTGATGAACAGGTACACACATACAGTTATGTACTGTGGTATCACAGTGTCAATGAGGTGAATGTGTCTTTATTTGCATGTCTGTGTGTGTTTAGGATGACGGCTGGCTGATGGGAATGAAGGAGGACGACTGGCAGCAGAACAAAGAAAATGCCACTAGAGGAGTATTTCCTGAAAATTTCACCCAGAGGCTGTGAAAGAGGAGGACAGGGCATCATTCCAGCTTCCTACTTTTTGTCTCTCTTCCTTTTGCCTCAATCCGTCCTTTCCTCTCTTGCCCTGAGATCTTTACTAGGACTTTGGCCATAGAAGCAGAGCTGTCACAGCCATGGAGGAAATCATGCACTTCTAAGGTCTGCTACACTGTGCTAAAAGTGGATCTTGGTATTTCTGTGGATTTCTACCAACATTTACAAATTACAGTTATAGCCATTTCACAGGTCCCACACTTTGCTGTCCTGCTGCACTTTTGCTGCTACACCATACCAGAGAAATTGATTAGAGAATCCTGATCATACAGGATAGATGCTGGGATGGGTGCCTCTGCAATGGCTACCACTGCAATTGCATTATAATGTTTTATTCTTAGCCATGTCTCATCATAAACTCTCCAAGGCATATTCCACCACCATAACAGAGAAAATGTCCATTGAGACGTGGATTTGTTCATCTGATACTGAGGGATTGAGAACAGTATAAAATGATTAAGATAATGCCAAGTGTAGCATAGTATGTATTACATACATATAAGCCCTCAAATCTGTTTCATAAAGGATAATTACTAACACTAAGTAACATGCTGAACCAACTCCTAGCCGGCAACTTCACCCCAGTCAATCTGCAAAAAGACCTTTGAACACAAAAGGTGCAGAAGTCTAACCAGCCAAATAGCACATAAACAGTGAGGAATTGAAATAAACAAAACAAAATTAGCAACTAGGCTTGAATTTAGTCCCTTATTAATGTTGCTGAGGCAGGTCTCTGTCTTCTCATGCTCACAGGATCTGAAAAATGCCAGAAGTGGGTTGTCTCTATTTTTGGCAATAGTCCGTTTTAGCCACGTGTAGCCATCGAGTGTCATTTTCTTCTTTTGCATGCAGATTTGTTTCCTCACCTGTGCCCATTTGGTTCATTTGGGTGGCTGGCTGCAAATCTGACCATGTATAAGTGGAGGTGGAGCATAGAAGAGGGTGTGTCAGTAAAGATTAAGCATTGCAGTTTTGGCACCAGTACTTCCTATTTACTAATCTACAATCACTCTAATTAGTCCTGGGGTTCTGCTGCCTGTTGGACACATTCAGCCCATCTTTTAGTCCTACTTTGATTATTTACTTCTGAAACATGGGCCCCTGGTTGTTGTATTAGTTTAGATTCAATGGTGGTATAAGTAGTATGAATCTGTTGTTAAAATCCAAATAAATGCATATGCAGTTAACTCTACCTGCATATGACGTTCAATATGAAACTATTTTAAAAATCCAAACAGAAATATCGGTCTCAGAGTCCTATAGATTAGAAAAACACAACTGTTTTGACAGTCGTGTTTTTTATTCCTTGTTGTTTAAAGTTGTGTGAAGTTGTGTGGAGTGGGCATGTAAAAAATCTTTTCAAAGATTTTTTTATTTCTACAAGGGATCCCAAATATGCATTAGCCAGGCTCGCTAAAAAGCTAGCCACAAAACTACAACAATGAAACGCTGCTACTGGTAGTATAATAGTTAGGCAGATATGATTACACCCTAATGTTAATCAAATATATAATAACTGAGCCAGCCTCATTCGTTTTTTTAAAAATGTGCCGAAAACAATTTCTTCCATTTGCATAGAGACGACTTAACTCAACTCAAATGCAGATGATTCTGAATATGCACCAGAGCAACTTCTTTTATTTTTGTATGCTGCCAAGCAATGACTACATATAGCCTAATGTAACTATGTCAACATAATTGCCAACTTAGGATGTTATGGAGTGTTTTGTACTTCTGTCAGGTTTACTGCTCTCAACATAGCCGCTTACTGTAGGTAGTGAAAACTATCTCACATTCAGTCATTCATTCAGTCACCGACTCAAAAGATGTATGCGTGTGTTTACGGGTTGTTTGGAAACATAAATTCTTTATCTATAGGCTAATGTTATTGACGATATGACCACCACTTACCAGGGGACGACGTTGTCTGTTTTACGGGAGGTTTTTCTGACTGGACAAAGACAACTCAAGCGTATTTGGGTCTTTTTCCACTGGCTGGTATTATGGTTCCAGGTGTTATTGTGCATTTGTTGTGTATACGTGTAATTTTGCCAAGCTGTGATGACAGATACATATTCTATAAAGACATTCATATCTGTATGTGAGTTACTGTGAGCATGCTGACTTCCCATGTGTTGTTGTGTGAACACCCTTAATTTAAGACAATGATACTTGGGTCACTTTTGAGGCAGTTGAAACAGGCAATTTCTTATTTTTTTATTATTTATTTATCTTAGTAAGGGGGATGGTGGGCAGTTACATACTGTGTGTTTTTCCACCATTCTCCCTCTCAAATCAGTCCTGATTATAATTGCTGGTTGTCCGTCAGCCTTGCCTCAAAATGTTGCCGAGGTATCGTGGTCCAAACAGAGTTAAACATGATTACATGGAGACAGGACAAATAGAGAAAGATTTCAAACCACCAGACTCAGGTGGACATCTTTTTGTAATGGTTTTCAGTATTTTAACCACTTGAGATGTGCATGATTTTCTCATGTGTATTTATTGCCTCACGTGTGAGAACAGCACCTGTACATTTAGGTAACCAAATCACTTTCATATTTTTATTTTCAGATACATGTAACTTGGTGAGTGTTTCACCTGGGTCTGGTTCTCTATCTGTCTATATGGATCAGTCTCCTGCGATGAGCTATGGGATACGACAAAAAGGTTTTTCCTGTACCTAACTGACCAATAATAATAAAGATTACTCAGAATCTCCTTTTGTTAGTTGATCTTTTGCGGTTCTTGTGTGTAGTCTGCTTTGATTTTAGAGGAAGGAATAAAGTGGGGGTACTATTCCCTGTGTTAACAACACTTAGAAAGACAGGGGGAAAATCTTTCTGCTTTATTTCTGGTCATTATGTTTGATCATTTATCATGTGAGCAAACTGACAATTCAAAGTCATTTCAGTCAGTCCTGGCTTTAACTCTTCCATCTTCCAGATAGAACAATAAGCAGTAGAGAAATGTGCTGAATTCTGTTGCTTTCATGACGTCTCCTCTGCAAACATTAAAGCATCCAGCAGGGTGTGCTGTGTTCAAGGACTAACTCTCCATCCTGGAAAAAAGAAAAAAAACATTCAAGCATCATGAGGAGGAAAGAGGAGCGTTGCTGGGTGCTGCTGTCCGTGGTACTGAAACCAACCAGCAGCCCACCCTGAAACAGCTATTCATTCTGCATTCACATTGTACCAGCTGTTGTGACGTATCACCATTTATAGTGATCACTAGCTTATGGCTGCATCAACATGTAACAGATCATTATCAGCACATGTTCAAACCCAGTTGCTAGCACTCATTAGTGTCTCTGAATCAAAAAAGCCAGGGGCTTTCTATCAGAGCAAGCACGATGTAAATAAAAGGGTCTTTATTACATAGAGTAAAAGTGATGTAATGTATGGAATGTGATCTTTTTTAAATTTGGTGCTACCAAATAAAGCACAGAGTAGTTTTGGTTTAAAAACAACAACTTTATGTTTCAAATACAAAGTGTATGCACAGAGTTGCCGAAAAACAATAATAGTTTACATTATTTTCTAAAAATAGAAATTTAAATTTAAATAGTCTCTCCAACAATAGCTTAATATACATATGTGACAAATCTTTTAGCAGGCATATAGAATAACGCCTTGGAGTTCCTAGATACTTGCAATGTTTGAGTCTTCACAAAGCAAACTCAATAAGTGTCTACTGGAAGGACACTTGGGCAACGTGAACTACATGTTTATCCATATTCATTCAGCCACCTGTCACATCTGCTTCCCATAGTGCTAAAAACCAAAATTTCTGTACCTCTGCCAACCTAGGTCTTAAGTCTTGGGTGATAGATGGAATATAAAAAAGACCATGCAAAGGAGCGCTATCAAGTAACTTACTATTCAAGATTAAAGAGAGAGATCTGTTATTTAATATGATGCATAGCTGTTGCATAATACAGTAGTTGAATACAGCCTGAGTGTTGTGTATGCCTTAGCTAGATACAACTGACCTGAAAGTTGAAAACCCGAAACAATGAAAAACATGTCACAAAATAACACATTTTAAATAAAATAACTGAGAAAGAAAATTAAGATGTATAAATGAACCATATGAATCAGTTTGAGACAATCAAGTTGACTGAAAGCAGATGACATACTTGGAAAAACAGACTGACAGCGTGGCCATTATAACCCCATGCACCCTATCCTGCATCAGTACAAGTATACAGTTTCCCATCAAAGCCCTTTTCGGATGTGAAGCTATAATGCAACACTAGCAAACTGCTACACTGCATTCAGTAAATACATAGAACTTCATCCCCCATTGTCCAGTTAAATATTGTTTTGTAAATTAATTCTAATATACAGTATAAGCTCTATAAAAAGAGTAAAGTATCAGTGGATTTACTGCAGTGATGATTCTGACAGTAAACAGCAATGTTCATTTGTTGTCTTTCTCTCCTTCTTAACATTACTTAACTGTATAAATACCTAATGTACGTACAGAGCTTCAAATCACACCCTGTTCAGTCACTAGTTTTCTCCATGCTATTCCTCCTCCTCAAATGTTTCCTTCATGCGTCCACCTAAACCTTTTCTCTGAAGCACGATTCTCTCAAAAGGTGTTCTCGTATGTTGAAATGAATAAGCCGCAGCGTGATCTCAAGATGCACAAATGTTGACGGATTACAGTAAATACAGTACAAAGTAATGATGAAACCTGATTGTCTTACTACTACCTACTTTTCCGTGTTAATGAAAGCTATGGCTTTGTATCACAGTCCCTGTTTTGATCTCCGATGTGCTCTGAGGGGAATTTTAAAAAACTGGCATCGATGTTCACCTCTTAAATTCAACTTGAAATTGAATTGAATTTATCAAGCACTTGCAGAAGTGCCTTGGATTTTCTGTCACACCTCAGTCTTTCCAGTCCTCTAAATCTTGCTCTAAAGTATAAAGCAAATCTTCTCATTCTCCTCTCTTTGTCTTTCGCACAATTTTACATGTGCTACAAAAAAAGAGCTTGTTGAAGTACAGCAAATACAGGCAAGTAGAGTTGGTAAAAACACATTTCCACTATAAAATCAATTGTCTTTGGTGGTCTCTCAACCTGTGCTTTGGTGTTCCTGAATACAGGTAAGTGAATGAAATCATCAGTGTGAAACATGTCTCTGTGGCTCCTATCTATGTCCTTGCTCGATCCCCCAGGGGTGGAAGTGTCCACCGTCCAGCAGCATTTGCCCCAGCCACTGTAGAAGCCAAGGGTACCAGTGCAGGCCGTCAGTCTGCGGTTCTGAAGGTCCCATCAGGCTGTAGAAGAATCTCAGTGGGGCCAGGACCCAGTGGGCCAAATAGTGATTGTCCACAGCAGCATAGCAGGATGCTAGCACACCGTTCACCACTATGGACCCATGCTGGGTTAGTGGGGCATACAACCCAGTGCTCCTCTGTTCTTCTACAAAGGTGACAACTGATAGTGTTGCCTGTGACCCCACTTTCCCTTGTGACGTGAGTACACAGTGTCCTGGCCGGATTTCACTGGCAAAAACTGTCCTCAGACCTGCTTCCCAGCTAGGCCTTCCCTCCCGTGTGGAGCCATAAAGTGGCTCTTCAGCTGAATTTTCCCACTTTGGCTCACTCGGCCCACCAGTGCAGTCTGTGACAAAGATCAGGTGAGCTGCTGTGAGAGTAATATTAAGTCCTGTGTTGGTGCCAATGATGTAGAAGATCTTTGTGACGTTGGGCAGGCGGTCCACAAAGGATAAGACCGGGCTGTAGAGAAGAGGGCCGTGACCACCTGTTGTTGAAGAAGCCAAGACACGATCGCCAGGGTGAAGGTCACGCATCTGTTTGGTGGCCCCGCCTTTAAGGAAAACCTGAGCGTCGCCAGGGAAACAACCACCAGTTTTGGCTGCCACAGAATGTTCTGGAGAGATGAAAGAAAGAGAAAGAAGATGATTTTATTTGATTTCATTCCGTCCTATTTTAATTTTTGGATGGATGAGGAGTCAAAACATAAAGAGAGAAAAACACAGTTTGAATTTCTCTCAGGGGTGGAGTAACAGCACAGCAGCACTTGGACCTCTGCATCTGCACGTTATTCTAGGTCACTGAGTGATCTATAAAACAGGTGAGACTTTGACACTGACTCAAGGACAACTTTATCTCGGTGGATCAGTGGTAGATTGTTAACACATGTATTTATAATGCCTCGTGTTCAAACTGTCTTTTCTGCCTGCCTTTTGCTCTCTCACATGCAGTCACACACTTTAGAGAAACAACAGCAGATTAGCATTTCTAACCCCATCCACAGTTTATCATTTGATTTTAGACACTATATTAAATATTAAAACTCTTTCAACAGGTTTGTGTGGCCCTCTGTGCATTCTGTAATACTAAGCGATGTGAATCTGGCTTTAAATCCATTATATTGTTTCCAAAAGCAGTAGTGTTCTTCTGAGGCCCCTTAAAATGTTTGGTGGGGTCACAGGAATGTGTTTTTTGTTGTTAAAGGAGACAGTTTGCCCCCTCACTTTGTTAGGGCAATTTGACATGGTGACAGTATGACACGAGTAATACAGTGTTATTTAAAAAGCATGTTTGTTTCTGTTCAGTCAGGCTACCGTCATTCATTTAAGCAGCCAAAGATGCCACAGGCCTGTGCATTTGATCTTGATGGTGTATTTCTGAATAAGGTGGCCCTTTAAGATGCAGTGAGACAAGTTGGCAAGAAGAGGTAGTCAGCAAGAGCTAATGGATAACCAGCTGATTGTATCACCACAGTTAGAGCACGGCCTGGGGTCAGAGAGACAGGAAAGTACACAGACTCAGACCTGGGTCCTAGATATTGTTTGGATTACAGCAGAGTTTGTGTTTTAGACTGAGTCACATGCCCACTCTCAATGTTTCCACACCAGGAAAGAGCATTGGCACATTGTAATGAGCTCGATTCCTAACAATGAATTCAGCTATTTTGGAAAAGAGCTAGTGGAATGACCTTATAGAAACTAGAGAGGCAATAACAGCCAAAAATAGAATAGAATATTTGCTGGGACAACTGAAGGCAAAATCAATTTGAAATAAGAAATCCATCAGTATAAATGTGTGTGTGTGTGTGTGTGTGTGTGTGTACGTGTGTGTGTGCGTGGGAGGGTTGTCTCAAAGCAGTCTTAAGGCAGCCAAATATTTGTCCAAGGTGTGTGTGTCTGTAAGCCTGAAGGCTGCAGAAAAGGAGGGCTGTGACCAGGAGGTGATAAGACTTAGATAAGAGATCTGAGAGAAACCCACTGAAGGAAAAGCAACAGCAAAACAAAGAGAGAGTTAATCATCTCACAGCCTACTGACCTCAATGGACTGCTAGAATGCAGTTTGGCATCAAATAACTGGTGGTACCAGACATGGGTAAATGGATTTCTAAAATGTCTCAAAAGTTAGAATAGTTTGAGGTGCAATGCGGTCAAGTATTGTTTGTGCAAGGACTGTATGTGATTTGCATTTCATAAAGTGTGTGTGCTGGAATAATGTAACTTGATATTAACAGTGAAATTGGAAAGAATTAAACAGCTAATCACAGAAATGCAGAAAGGTGAGTCAGACATCACTTTAAATATACAGTAGATGTTTATATACATTTTTATTAATTGATTAAATTATTGTTATTTTATCCAGTGGATTTCACTCCACTAGTTTTTGACCAGAAATGTCCTATTATATATGCAATATTAGCTATTGCACTATCCCACCACCAAACATCCATGTCAAAAAATGGTATTTTTACACTGCCTCTATCTGCACATTATACAGCTAAATATTCTACAGTCACAAAGAATGATCACTTTATGATGAGATCTGACCAAGAAGTGAGACTGAATTCAGAAAAGAGCACAGGTGCACACCCTGCTTTGATTGGCTCCCAATAGGCCACACACACAAACACACACGCAGACTGATGATAGTGGCTCTGGTAAACCATTAGTGAAACACCAACGAAGGGTCTAGCATCAACCTCATTAGTGGTAATGACAGCTGGCCGCAAACACAAAAACATACAAACACACATACACATAATACACACACGCACTGTAGCTCATATCCATCTCTTACCTGACTTGACGCTGCAGTGAATGTGGGCTTTGGACTCGTAGTAGACCCAGTCGAATCCAGCTTCTACAGCCATCCGGGCCAACATGGCATACTTATTTCTGTCCCTATGAAAAAGAAGAAAGATGTTGTTAACTCCAAATGTGATTCAATCACAGCTTGACTGACACTGCATATTTATATTTATTTATTTTTCCACGGACATTCATACATTTATTTAATGCACTTAAATAAAATGTTGTAATTTTAAGGACTCAAACTTGGATCATCATCATCATCATCAATTTAAATCCAAATTTGAGTCAGCAAAAACAAATAGCTACTTCGCTGACTAACTGGTAGACTCATCACATTACTGATAACTTGCCTGACTGACTGTCTTAAGTCTGGCCTATCTACGCCACATAATGTGCTCTATTGCATGCCTACCTGTCTGAGGTGGTGATGTCGACAGCACGTCCCTCATAGTGCAGCGAGTCCTCTGAATGATGACCGTCCTCATCCCAGCCCTCCGTCACTCTCAGCTTCACGCCCGGCCACATGTTCATCACCGAGATGGCCAGAGAGTTTAACTTGTCTTTACAACGCTAAGAGAGGTACAGGGAGGGGAAAGAAAGGCAGACTGTTAGAAACAAACAATACAAATACAAAATTAAGTTGCCCTAATAATGCTGAGAGAGTAGCTGGAGGTAGAGAAAGATCAACCAAAGAGAGAAGAGTTGGGTGTGATGAGTCTGAGGGATGGTTACAGCCATGTGATGAACAAAGAGATACCCAAATTCAGAGAAAAAAGACACATATGAAATATGGACAGTGTATTTGTGTGTGTGTGTGTGTGTGTGTGTGTGTGTGTGTGTGTGTCTGTCTGTCTGTTGGGGAAGATAATCAGAGACATCAGTGTCAACACATTAAGGCGGGGACAAAGAGTAGGACGACAGAAAGAGGAACAGCTACCCCAGACAGATAAGGAGAAGGAGAGAAAGGGAGTGACTAAAAAGCAAACGACATTTCCATTAGATACTAAGACAAAAGTGATGAGGGCATAAGGTACCTCTTAACTAACACACACTCAAAACCCATACAAAGAAATGTAGATAACAACTCTATTACAATTGTGTCAGGTGAATTTTGTCAGGTGAATGGTCAAAGTACACAAACTTGCTTGGGATGATTTAACAGTTTTCAAGATACTTACATAAGGTTTGAGGTCAAGATGCCTCTTAGCAGTGGAGATCTATTTGCTCAAATGTAAATCGTCTGATTTGAATCAGTGAATTGTTAATGTGGTTAATGTTAACGTCCACAATTGAACTGATGAATCAATTAATGCTAGATTAAGGTATTTGTCTTGTGTACCACCCAATTTATAAACAAGACTGGGCAGAGATTTGGCGCGCTGTGCGTAAAGGAGCCGCTGCTCTAGTTGTTACAGTTACATATGGGTGAGAGGTGCCTTATTGTGGGCTAAATCAACATTAAGACTATGATATGAAACTAAGAGAAAGATTATTTTATTGGTTGGTTAAGTGTTTCCTGCATATACTTTGGTTAGAATTTGTGGTTTTACGCACTTCCACGGAAAATTGCGCAGATTGACGATAATTGAGGCTATTCAACAAAGTAAGGCTTAGCTTGGGAGTAAAAGCAATACTTCAAGGCAATAACAGCAGTTAGGTATGTCAGGTAGCAAAATCCAGAGGTGAAACGAAGGGCCGAGAGTCAATGAAATCAATCATTTGGATTTAAACATTTAAACAAACATTCAGCAGTCAATTGGATGCAACAGTGTGGCCAAGTGATTCAGTTCAGTCACCTAGTTCAGTCTGCTGCCGCTCATGATTAACCAAATAAGGTATTGTAAATTCAGTTTTATATCACTATAGCCAATGGACAATACAATGCCAGGTATCAACATGTAGCACTCAGGAACAATGATCCATCTTTACGCATCTGTGGCAGATGTTTTGCATCCATGCCCTCGCTAGGCTACTCATTCATCTGCCCTCCTTACCTGGGTCATGAGCCTGTCGGCGCCCGTGTCCTCCTCATCTTTGAAGATAATATCTGTGTTGTAGTTCGGCGTCAGTTCTTTAAAGCGCTCAGAGTTGCGCGTTATTTTGCCCTCGGGTCTCCCGCTGGCTCCCAGGGTCTTCTCGGCGACGTTGGGGCTGAATTGCTTGTAAGCAAGCGGGATGAGCTTCTTCGGGAGCCGCCTCTTGCCGTACCCCCTCCCCGGCCCGCAGCCCTCCGAGGCAGGTGCGAGGAGGAGGACCAAGGCACACAGAGAGGCGGTGAGAAGGAGGAAGGAGATCCGCATCGCCCCGGGGGGAGGGAGGCCTCTCCCGGGGGAGAGAGATGTCTTCAGTACCTCCCCGGTTCAGTTCCCGACTCCATCGTCCGTGACAGTCGCAACATCACGTCCGAAAAACTCGGATAAAAGAAGCTCAGCACCTCGGCTGCACCAGGCACCATGAGGACACCAGAAAGTTTTTAGCTGCTCCAAAAAAACTGAGTCAAATTGAGAAACTTCGCTCTCTCCGCCTTACAGAATCAACAGTAAGTGTGCAGGCTGTAAAGTCCGTGTATTTAAACAAACAGGTTCAAAGTCGATATGGTGGGTGAGAGAGTTAAAGAGAGAGAGTGGTTAGTGATATCCAAGTTGCAGTGTTGTGGTTTCTCTCCCTCTCTTTCTTTTGCGCTGGGAAACTGTCACAACATCAGCCACTTTTCGCCCGCTGTTTGGTTGGTGCCCTCTCTGGATTAAAAGCGTTTCCTCTCCATATGCGGCCGGCGTGCAACAAGCTGCAGCTTTCCAGTTGAATTGAAGGGATTTGAGTGATCCAAAACGATCTGTTGCCACTTCAGACCGCACCCTGCCAGTCCTGCCCTCCTCTCTCCTCTCCCTCTCTCCCTCTGTCCTTACACTGCCACCCACCCCGCCCCTCCTGGGCATAGGGCGCACTGGAGAGTCCTGTCCACACTCTGCTGGCAGGCGGGCAAGCGGCAAACATAAGCTTTGCCCTTTATTGCTGCCACTTCACATTTCCAGTTGTTGTCTTTGTCTGTCTGTGCCCTTGACAGCTCTGTACGCTGACAGACTCGTTTTTTTGTTTTGTTTTAGACCGTAAACAACAGGCAATCACAATCAATTAAACCAATCAGTTTACCGGAGTATGCACACTAGTGTTTTTTTCCCAGCTGCATTCCAATATCAAATAAGATCAAGGGTCATTGGTTGATTGGCTGGCTAGTGTTTGGTTGACTGACTGGGCAATGGGGTAATTTACTAGCTGTGAGGCACACTGATTGCCTGGATTTTGGTGGGTGGACTATCTGACTGACTGAAACTGTTTGTTTGACTTGGTGATTGACTGACTGACTAAATCTATGATTGGCTGGCTGCCTTAATGACTGCTGACTTACAACAGTGCCAATTAGTCTAGACAACTGTCCTAATAAATTGACAAGATTCATAACTTTATGCCAGTTTCCTAAAATGGACAAATTGCATCTTTAACTTTTGGCTGTCTGGATCCCCGGGCTGCTGGCTGCATGCGGCTGACACACACACACACACACACACACACACACACACACACACACACACACACACACACACACACACACACACACACAGAGTTTAACACCAGCAAACCCAACCCTTCCAAATTAGCTCTTCAAATATTTGCCAGCAGAAAATCAGTGGTCTCACCCCTGTTTCTCAGGGCAGGCTCCTTTGAATGAACTGAACTGTACAAGGCTGAGGGTTTCCACAATTTATGTTTTATTATTTGTGAGTGTAAACACCATAAAGTATTTTTGCTGCACCACTGCTTTTCATGTCTCTTGATGGAACAGCGAAAAGCAAAGAGAGAGATTCACACACAGTAAACAGCCATCTATAGCTGTGTTTACCTTTTAGCTGAAATAGAACATAAACTGACACTTGTGTAAATTCATTAGAACGTTCCTGGTATGGAACATACGAGCCAGTTAAAAGAAATGAAAAATTGTCATATAGAGGTGTCAGTGTTTTACTAAATATGTAAGGTGGAAATGCTCTGATAATGAAGTAGGCTATCACCGCATCGTAGAAGGGGAATTCCTCCTTTTGTTTTTTTTAGTGGCACATGATATGAGGGACAGTGTCACCGAAGTCCCACTTTTGCTGCTGCATTATTCAAAAAGAGTGTGGAGGGATGGTCATCAACCACCTTTTGTGAAATCTTACAGCTAAAAAGTTGCCGTGCAGAGCTGTCAGCTATATTAATGGCAGTGCCTCAGGTGGTAGAGCACGTCAACTATTAAAGCAATAGCTTGACTTTTTGAGAAAAAGCTTATTTGCTTCCTTGCTGAGAGTTAGATGAGAAGATCAATACCACCTTCATATCTGTCCAGTAAGTATAAGGCTACAGCCAGCAGCCAATTAGTTTATCTTAGCAACGATTGGAAACAGGGCAAAACAGCTAGCCTGGCTCTGTCCAGCAAACAAAATCCGCCTACCAGCACCTCTAAAGGTTACTAATTAACATGTTATGTCTCGGTTGTTTAATCCGTCCAAACACTGATTTGTGTAAATGTAAATTTGCAGTTTTTCAGGAGGTAAGGTGCCGGACTATTCCTTGGCGGGAGAAGTAACTTGGAGTTTGCTCTGGTTGCCTGCCAAGCTTACAGTGACAACAAGACTTCAGGAAGTCACTGCTCCTGGCCAAGAAATAGTCCAGCACACGACCCCATGTAAAAAAAAACAACTTGTCCTTTTCACCCTTACACAAACTTGATATAACATGTTAATTAGTGAAGTTTAGAGGTGCTTAGAGGTCTTTAAACTAAGCTATGCTAACCAGCTACTGGCTGTAGCCTTATATTTACAGGGCAGACATGAGAATGGCATTGATCTTCTGATCTAACTCTGCAAGAAAGAGATTAAGCATATTAGAAGCAAGAGTTGGTGGTTCGACATCTAAGTCCTCCTGCCTGTTTACAGTAGGTGTTCTTGATCAAGACACTGAGCCCCAAACTGCTACCAATTATGAGCAGGCCAGCACCTTGTACGGCAGCTCCGCCGCAGTCGGCGTGTGGACGTTGGTATATGTAAGGCATTGTAAGGTATTTTGCACCACTCTCAGATTAAAGGCACTGCGTAAGTTCAGGTCATTTACAATTTACACTTTTTAACAGCTATGCATGCGGCATTTCAGTCTAGAGACAAAACTGCCAAGCTGCTGTGCCGCATCACATACAGTATAGTGCTGTCTGCCTCATTCAGTGTTGCCGTTTCCACATGTGTAGGCTACAAAGGTTTGTCTGTGTGCATGCGTGACCAGAAATCTATATGCAAATTTGTGTGTACCCACGTTTGCACAAGCATATGTTTTCCTGTAACTATCAACATTTTGTGGGTGTGCGTGAGTGTGTGTGTGTCATCCTTCCTTTGAAGATCATAAATACGGGCGTGGCTCCAGGCAGGCCCGCTGCCTATTCAGCGTGGCTGTCGACAATGCTTCAGAAGTGGTCACATTCTCCCATCCATCCATCCATCCCTCTCTTCATCCATCCGTCTTTCAGTTCCTTTGCCTCAAGAAAGGACACCATGGCCTTTCAAGCAGGCAACAATCTGATCAGACCAAACCAGAGTGGAGCCTGACACCCCACACTCCCCCAAAAAATCTTCTTTCATCAACCTGTCAATTTCTCTGTCTTACACTATTTCTGCTAGCCTCTTTCTGCACTACTGCAGTGGTTCACATGCTATAAGGTATGAGCTCAAACACACATGCACACACGTGCAGGCCCACAAATACACAAGCAAAAAGACACATATCCAGGCATGTGTGCACAGTACACACTCACATGCTAAGACATACACACACACATACACCAGGCGAGCCGACAAGCCAACCGAGCGTCGGGCCCTCGCTCATTGATGTTTGTTAAAGTTATTAATTTTCTCTGTGAAATAAGAGGCCACGGTGGCAGGACAGAGGGAGATGGGTGCCAGCCCCAGAATCTCTCACTGCTTTCATCTACTGGCACTGGGGCTCTGTGAGTCCACAGCACAGGGCCTTTGCATGGGCACCGGGGTTACCCACGCATACCCGGGGCACTAACCAACAAAGGCTCTGAGTGGGGCAAAAGGAGGACGACACAGATGAAAGGAAATGCTAAGTAGGATATGAAGAGAAGGAGATGGAGAGGATGTGAAAAAGGATGATACAGAAAGACAGAAAGATAATGAGAGAGAGTGAGAAAATTCTACAAAGGGATTGAGGAGAATGTATCAGGAAATGAGGGAGCAAGATGTGAATTGAGGAGTTGAAAGAGAAAGATGGGAGAGGGGTTGAATGAGTAAGAGAGAGTGACTACACGGCACATTAACTGGTAAACAAGTGAGTTTTGGTTGTTTTGCAGTCAGTGGAAGCTAGCGTGTTTGTGGCTTGTGGTGATTTGCTGTAATGGGGGTTAAAGGACGTTATGCTCAAGGTAACAACAGCTGGTGGCTAAAACCACCATCCCTCTTCCTCCTTCTCCTCCTACTCCCTCCACACACTCCAGCGTCCAAGCCCAGACCACAATAAACACCTAACACTACATCTTTAGTCGCAAGGCTTCTAGGCATCAGAGAGGTTCTGTCTGAAACCTTGTAAGCCTTAATCTTCCAAGACAAGGAGATAAAGCTTCCTGGATGTGCTGCACTTAATTGTAGCCTTCACACATTTCGCCATACATTTTTGGCAGGCCAGTGTGAGCAGTTCGGAGCTAAGCCGGAGCTAACATGGCAGCCAGTGGAAACCACAAAGACCAAATCTGTCTATCAGTGACTGAGAGTGGCACCAATACTGGTCTTGCTAAAGGCCACTTCAGTGCAGCGTGTTTGGTCAGAGAAAGCAGACAGAAGGAAAATAAAAGCAGGATGATATAAAAGTGGAGCACAGGCTAAATGTGTCTTGGAGTTAGCGGGCTAGGCTAGCCACCGCATGGCTAAAGCAAACAAAGAGCTGCCCAGGGGACTGAAGTACGCTGTGCTCTGACACTAAACCCAAATGCATGGAGAGACGGAAGCACATATGCACACACATACGCACAAACATACACATAAACACACACACACACACACACACACACACACATACACATACACATACACATGCACGTGAGAATACACAAGCAGGCAGGTAGCCACAGCCATAGGTTGTCAAACATGCACACACACAAATGCAGTAACAGTTAAGCATTAATGCATGAGTATAAAAATGAATTATTACAAGAAAACACACACTTTTAAATGTGCACAGACACACTGTTCCTCAGAATATGTCTGTCCAACATAGAATAGAAAATAATAGAATACAACAGAATCAAATAGTTTCCATTAGTTTTCTTCCTAGTATTGTCATGTGAGACCTTTAGCTGTGCCAAATAAACAGTTTGATTTGAAAAGAAGAGAAGAGAAATTAATTTTGCTAATCGTGATTGAGTACTGACACCAGGCTAACAGTCTAAATGCTGCAGCAACTGGGAAATCAAACTTCTACCTCAGAGAGTAGTCGAACTTCCTCATAATTGCACTTGAATTTCATATTTATTAATTACATGTGGACATAGCCTTTAAAAGACTAGTCTGAAAATAAAACTTGAGGGTTGAGTGAGGCTCATGATCAAAAGATTGAAGACTTGCTTGAAGATTGTTGACGAAGACTTGAGTCAAATTTGTATGAAGTGTCCTAATAACAAGTCCAGTAGCTTGGTAATGCCAACAATAATGCAGTCAGTGCTCCTGCTGTACTCTCTCCATGTCAAATGAGGGATTTTTTTCTCCTCCCTCTCTCCATCCCCCTCTCTCTCTCTCTCTCTCTCTCTCTCCTGAGTGTGTGCCACATCTGTGGGCTCTGTGGTGATGTTTCTCTGCTCAGAATGGATTCACCAGCTCAAAAACGTCCTTATTATATTTATATTTTACTACACCACTAGAAAACCATGCCAGCTGGGCTGCAGAACTTTGGGCAGAAAGAGGGAGAGACAGCAAAAGGGGAGGAGGGCAAGTGAGAAAGAGAGAGAGAGGGAGGAATGAAAGATGGACAAAAATGGAGAGAGGCAAACAACAAGCAAAAGGACAAAGAGGATAGAGAAAGACAGACAGGTAAATTCAGAAAGGGGAGGGCAAAGCAAAGTGGAGTAAAGACAAAGAGCAAAAGAGATGGGTGGAAAAGCGCGAGTGAGGCAGAGAAGTGGATAGGGAGAGGCTGAGTGGGCACCCTGAAATAGGCTGTGACAATATGATTACCCTGGGTGCTCAAAGGTAAACACAGAAATGGGCTAACGAAGAGATGGAGGGACATGAAAACAGTGTTGAGTCAAGTTATTCTTACACACATACACACTCACGTGCACACACATACACATGCGTAGACAGACATGCTAAGCGGAATCAGAGAAAAACAACAGTGACCTTTGATGAGTGGAACTGGAGGAAGGACGGAGGGACGTGGCCTTGAAAGAACGCAGGGAGGGACATAGAGATGGAGACTTGATGAGAGATGAGGAAGGGAGAAAGTCCACAGATGAGGAGACAGGAGGTCAGGGGAGGGTAAGTGGGATGACAGGAAGATTTGGTTGAGTGGAGGGAGAGGATGTAAACCCAATGAGAAGGTGTGAGAGAATACAAAGTTAGGAGAGGAAATTAGAGAGGAGCATAAAGGCACATATAATTGTATAGACATGCGTAAGTCATCAGAAATCGACTGTTTTTCCAACTTAAATCTCTGAGCTCCATTCATTCATACGTTTTCATTCCATTACTTTACAGAATTTGGCAGACGCTTTTGTCCTAAGCAACTTACAACAAATGCATTCAGCCTACAGGACCAAGAGCTAGATGTCATCAGAGATTCTAAGCACATCCCTCCCAAACAAATAACTAAGACTGTGTTCAGTGCTACAGCAGTAAGTAAGTTTAATTTTATATTTTAAGAAATGAGGCATTGACTCTGCTGTCCTAACTGCAGCAGGGAGTTCATTCCATCACTGTGAAGAACAAAGAAGAACCTTGATCAAAATGAGCCCTATAGGGTCCTCGGTAGATGCGTTCACAAGTTACCTGGAGACCCAGCCCTGGACCAGAGTCAGGCCCGGTCCAAATAATTGAAATATAAATTGCCACAGGTCTTGGTCTGTGTGTCATAATACCTGGGGGGATCCGAGCGGACGAAAGGCAAGACTCAACCGCATTTTGTGTTGGGTCTAATCATCCCCGGGACTATACAGATCCAGTCTGACTGTCCTCAGGTCCTTTTTGGTTCAGGTGTTAAAAAACAAAAAAAAATACATTTATGCATGGTTACAGAAGGTGTTCCATGGGTCGAATTCCTTCGAATTGATACCAATTTGAATACCAGGCTGGCAGCAACAACCTGCACTAGCTGTAGAGGTCTAGGGTATCACCACAGAGAGGGTTATCTCAGGTAGGTAACCTGGCTTGAATTCAGACTCGGAGGGTCTAGAAGGTTTCCCACAGCAACCCCATTAGCTGCCCCTGAGGCACACTGCCTCCAGCTGCTAATGCTAATGCTAGCACCACCCGCATCAAGAACCCAGAACCAGAGTGATTATGGTCAGGGGAACCATGTGGCTTACACTTACATCCAATCCATATACAATCTAAGATTTATCAGTGACACTAAATCTGTAAATGTATCTCTCCTGACCATCCAATGGATAACAATCCCACAAAGCCTCCGGACAGAATATTTGAACATCTGTTGCCATCAACATGTTATTCTGGGGAGAAAACACATCTGCCGTGGTTTCCTTTGAAGTAACATTTAATCTTTGTTCTTTCTGCAACTTTCTGTAGATCTCTTGAAAAAGACATTGCGACGCTCAGTGGGATCCACTTAGCTAAATAAAGGTCCATGCATAAATAGTGGGACAGGACTGGTCTAATCTAAATGCAGCACATTCAAATCTAGCTTATTTAATCGTTTACATTTAAAACTATGGTTCTTTTGCTAATTTAGCAATAGAACTAAAACAAAATATGCCCACACTGCTTGTTGCACAAAAAGACATTTATATACATCAGATTCACTTTCCCATGTGGCTAATAGTTACCAGAGTGGAACAGCTACTACTGAGGAAGGAAATTGGAACATTGGAACAATTTTATTGAACAAACAGCAGGGTTAATTGAGATTGTTATCAAAAGGAAGTCATTCTGGCTACTCTCAATAAAACTAAGGCCACAATACCCACAGTGTCTGGTCAAAAAAAGACAGATTGAGGGGAAAAGACAGAGAGAGACTGTCAATGACAAAAAAGAGACAGTGTATGGTAGATTGAAAGGAATTAAAGGGAGAAAGGTAAGACAAAGAAGGAGGGAAGCAGACACATGAGGAAGAGTTACTAAACTAGTGGAAAAGAGAGCAAGAAAGACAGAAAAGAGATAAAGAAAGCAAGAAAATGAAAAAAGAAAGAGGGCGAGAAAGAGCAAAAGAGAGAGATGGATGGCTATGAAGACTGGTACTGATCAGTAGCTCTTTCTGTGATGCGGCTTCCAGCTTCCAGCCCACCGATTGGTCAGCTGCCTAACTCGGAACATGCGTTCCCACAATCCCTCAGCACCACTTCAATCCCACCACACTGGTTCACCACTCTGCGGCTCAAAACAGTGCCTGCTGGCATGGGCAACATATCAATAAATTCATTACACATTTATACTTAAATATTTATACTGCAGCAGTGTGTTTTGCACAGGGATGGTATTTATAGTGTGTGTGTGTGTATGTGTTTGCGTGTGTCTATGTGTACTCATATTTATAGCACGGTGTCACATCGTAGCTCTGTGCTGCGGTGAGACAGCTGTCTGGGGTGGGGGTGGGGGGCGTTGGCCTTTGGGCACTGTGGAGGGGGGGTTATGCAGAGTAACAGAGAACAAGTGGAAAGACTGAGAGACAGGCATTTAACAGAGACATATAGTAAATGAAGAAAGAGGAAATCCAGTTGATGCACTGAGAGAGAGATGAGAAACAGAAATGGTTGAGAACAGAAAGGGGTGGCACACAGTAAGTAAATGGGAAAGTAAGAATTAGTGAGAGATTTCAATGAAAAATGAAAATATCTGATAACAATCCATATTGCTACAAAACAGTGCGAAAAAAGCTCAAAATAAAGAAACACAAAAGGGAAAATAAACTTAAAAATGAAATATCCTTTTATTGGCACCACCAGCCCCACCCATAGACTCACTTGTGCAAAGACAGAGAAATATTTATTCTGTGGAAACAGAAACTAGGGAAATTACATGGTGTTTTATTGTTCAGATGTTTATTGAATGAAGACATTCCCATTCAGAGGCCCTTTTAGATACTTCACCATTGTTCGTATGGTTACAATGGTTTTTATGACGTCCATTCAAAACAATAGCAAGAGACTACGTGCCATCTAGAACATGGCAATTGGGGTGAAAAGGCCACAGAGACATTAGCAAGGCCTGTTAACATGAATCTGAGAAATAAGTTAATAAAGACAAATTGCGCTAGTGATGACAGGGGGCATTTGTTGAGGAGGAACTCCATATTAATACATTTTTTGTACTGTTCACATAAACACATCGATTCTTGTTGGCTGCTAAAAGCAAGCTTGTTTCCTTGAAGTTTAAAGGTCAGTTAAACCGAATTCTGTACGCCATCCTCAACCATGAGAAAATAAGACTGATTATATATTCTATGTTTCGTTCGCTGATCCCCCCAACCGTAATAGCAGATCCTTCTGTGCCTTCACCTTCTGTCCTTCTGTCACTATCCATGCTAGCTCCCCCGGTAAGAAAAGAAAAACTTTCACTGGATTCCAGATTGCCCCTTCTGCCCAGGACTTACCTGTTCCTTTGGGAAACAATATTGAAAAGAACATTTCGGCCTGATTATCATTTAGAACTACTGGTCATAAAATGTCTCTACCTATCTTCCAGGTTTTATCCACAGTTCAGGTTCTTCAAAGTAGTCAGTGGTATTTAATCCCACATGGAAGTCTGGTTATCAAATCATTTTAAACACTATTAAAATTAAAACTGTGTCAGTAGCACAGAGTAGCAAAAAGTACTTTTTAAAACATCATTACATGTAGTCCTACAGCTCCAAAAGGCTGAATCCACGTAGAGATGGGACAGTGATTAGGTCAAAGAGGTAACACTCTTTCTTTCAAGGTATTATATCAAAAAGTTTTTATTTATAGGAGTCCCTTGTGCTTCTGTCTAATTTACACATCAATAACTCCCTTCACACTTTCCTTATTTCACCTTCAACTTCAGCTTGACAAAAGACTACACATATTCTACATGTTACAGATTAGAAATATGGTCAGACTGAACGGGACATAAATATACTCCATCCATCCATCCATCCATTATCTATACCGCTTATCCTGTAGAGGGTCGCGGGGGTGCTGGAGCCTATCCCAGCTGACATAGGGCGAGAGGCGAGGTACACCCTGGACTGGTCGCCAGTCAATCACAGGGCTATAAATATACTGAAGGCACAAATAAAGTAACATTTCACTATAAGGAGGTAAATGAAGCAAGAAGGGTAAGACTTGAGTGCAAAATTTGCCTGATCCAAGCACAGCTCATTATGTAGGCTTAACATATGGAAGCTGTAACATACAATTTTTCATTTGCCATGATAACCCATGGCATTTTCTTAAAGGATGTCTCTACTAAGGGCCCCACTTTAACCAAACTCTTCATCTGTGTCACAGAGGAAGCTGTAGCTGACTTATGAATGAATTTACTGATGGGAGATTGTTGGGGTTAGCTGGATGTGTTGACTTGTTAACTGCGTGCATGCTGCATGTTTACTCAGTGAGCCAGCGGTAAAGGAGTGGAACATACATGACCTGTGTGTGTCTTTGCAAGTGTGTATAGAGGTGCTGAAAACATCTGATGGATGCATGTGTATGTGTTGAATACAGAAGACAGTGTTGTCCTCTGATTTCCTTCGTTCCATGAGTTGAGGCAACTCAGGGCTATTGATGATCTCTTACCTAAACTCTCCACAAACCCTGCATGAGCTAGTAGTTTAAAAGCTAGTCCACTGCTGAGAGCATTAGCAAGGACACCTCATGACTTACCCCACTCATCATCTTCTGTCTCAGTGTGAATGTGCATTCATAAATGAATGTGTGAAATGTGTGTTTAAATGTCGGTGTAGAGTTCATACATGTACCGCTCCCCCTGCTTCTGTCCAAACACATGTCTGTGTCGCACACATACAGAGGCCTCACTGAAAATAACACCCCAGTCAACAACGTCTTCATTTGACTTCATTCACCATCAACAGCCTCATTTTACCTTACCATAATTATACTTTAACCAGCCTCCCATTCCCAAGCAACAACATCTGCACTCCATTTTCATCAAGCATCTCAGCATCCAAATATCCATCTTGCAATTAATTAACACATCTACATCATTTTCGATTTTTATCACACTGACCTGGAAGTGATAGATTTCCTTGTGTTTTAATGTTACTTTAAATAGCAAACAAAACTGAGTTTATTGCAGCATAAATATAGCATAGTTCTAAGAAACCTTTGGAACCCTACTTTTCGTCCAATTTTTGTCCGATCAGACAAAGTACAGTTGTAGCATTATAATGTGCGCAGCCAAACACGGCAGTGACCCACAAGAGAGAAAGAAATTAGCATAGCTGCTGCAGTGAACCGCAAAGCCTCGTAGTTTATGGTCAGTAACATGAATGTTTAACATTTCCCAGTTTCAATTCAAGAAGAAGTAGCCTGAAGTAGCCTGCAAAAATGATCATTTAGATTCATTTTGTCATGTTTTGAATTAAGATTTTGTCATTGGGACTCCTTCAAAAATGTCTGGAAACAAGACTGTAACCCATTCATTTCCAAGGTTGTAAATCAATCATGAATACACCTTGACTTAGATGAAGAGTAAATAACTCATTTACAATGTTCATTTTCAAACGTATGAGAGATGAAAGAAAAAGAAAAACAGAACAGAATGCTGCCCCTTGTTACTGATGACAAATCACTCAATAATATACTTATAATGCATGTAATTTAGTGCATAGTTTCATGTGATGCACATTTAAGATTTGTGAATGCATATACTTTTGGCTCAGGTCAGCACACTGACCTGGATGAGAGGGCAGTAGTTTTTAGATGTGTGAGAGAGAGCAGAGTGAGATGATGTGAGAGCAAGAGAGGTTAAAAGAGAGACAGAAACAGGGAGACAGCGACGGACAGACCGAGAAATTAGGGGCTCTACTGACCAGAAACTGCTCTGACTCAGACAAAGTCAACATCTTTGCTGACATCACTGACCATCATTTCAACTTTAAATGCTTTGATGGCCCAAACAACCTTCATTTGTCTAAACCCACAAGGGTTTTACTACTGCCAGTGAGACAGGGGTAGCCCTGTAGCACTGTAAAAAAAAAAAGCCACAGCAGGTTTATGCTACATCCAAATACAAGGTTTTTAAGTCAAATGATTGCACTGCACTGCAAAATGCTAGTTTCAGGATGTAAATATTGACCAACTGAAATAATGAGTTTGGTATCTCTAAAAGATTAAAAACACATTTGCCAAATGTGTCATTTTTTTTGCAGTGACTGTCTACTGGAGAGTGGTGAAAGGACTGTAGTGTGAGATGAGAGAGGTAGACAACTGACCACAGGAGTCCTGCAGGCACCAGTAAAATATACACCGACTTAATTAACACTTGTAAAAACTCTTAACAAGGCTAACAATGTGATCCATGATGAAGGTTTCATATATAATGTAACATTACATGGGGAGACGTAAGGATGTATGGGTCTTTGGATGTATGGATACATGTTTTTTCTGCTAGCAGTTGGTAGGAAAAACATGGATGGCAGGTTATGAAGGCAAGTTAGATTATAGTAGTATGTGAGTGTTTTAACAATAAAGCAAGCAAGTTATTTTGATTGATAACTGCTGAGAAATTGGCGATAATGAGCCACAAAAAGGCAATATAGAGTAGACTGTGACATTCAAATCAAAGGGAAATAGTAAAATATGTTAACAAGAAACAGTCTCTCAATAACACCTATACTCAATACTGAACTATCTGTACCTATAAGACAAACATTGTGCATTTATTAGACTTTAATGATATTCCCTTTAAATCCCAACATATGTAATACAAGGATAATGAAGAGGGGTAAAAGGGAGGTTAGGGTTCAAGGTTGCGGTTGTCTGCATCGGGGGGACAGCCATGAAGGGGTGGGGGGTGGGGGGTGGGGTCTTGGTTTCAAACAGGCAGCTTCTAATCCTGACACGCTGCCTCTGCCAATTATAAGGCCTTTAAACACGGCCGGTGGGAGGAAAAAACATGACCAGGGAGACCAGACTAGCGCCGGGGCGTATTTAGCAACATACAGGCAGACTGTAATTACATATATGGCCAACAGAGAGATTTAATGACTTTTTCCTCCTTCTACTGATTGACAAGGCAGAAGGGTGGAGGGGGGTGGGGTAGGGTGGTGGGGGATAAGGCAATAAGAGAGAATGACGTTAAAGTGGTCATGGGTGAGTAGACCCCCTGCCTTGATTCAAAGACTGATGAAGACCACGCGTGGTTGAAAGCTCGAGAAAAAAAAAGCTCGTAAATCACCCTTTGAGTTGACATTATTTTGTTACACATGCTGACTTTCAGCTTTGAGGATGTTTACATCCACATCAGCTGAATCATATAGAAAATTAGAAAGCTGGACAAGTTAAAACACGTAAGCTTAAAGTCAAAGACCACGAGACGTCTAAAAAACCCAGGCATCAGCAGAAACTTGGTATCTTCCCTGGTGATGCTCTGTCAGGTCTATACTGCAGCCAGCTTTGGGTCTTGGTTGTTTTGGGGGCTCTTTGCCTTCAGTCTGGTCTCAAGCAAGTTTCAAAATGCTCACTTGGATTGAGGTCATGTGATGCACTTCGTCAGTCAGGAATCTTCTACAAATCCTTGATTGCTTGACTGTATACTTATGGGTTCTATTCCTCCTGCATGTATTACTGTAAAAGGGTTATTATTTCTACACTGTTCATAAAATATGTATGTGAATACCTTCAAACCTTTAAAGTTGAAAGTCAGTATATGTACCATACTGTTTCCACCTCATAATCCAACACACTCTACTCTAATAAGAGTGTGTAGGATTGCCAGTAATGATACATTGTAATATTTGAGTACTAAGTATCTAGTGATGAGTGATCTTTATGCCATGACCACTGAAGAGTGGCAAACAGTTCATCAGGTTCAACAATAAAACTTTAAGCAAGAGTCTACTGCCATTCTAGTAGCTCTGTGAGGCCATAGGCACAGCATTGCTTTGAGCTACATACTAACCTCAGCATGCTGACATGCTCACAGTGACAATGTTTACATGCTGATGGTCTAGTTAGGTGAACAGGTATACTTATCATGTTCAACATCTTACTTTAGTGTGTTAGCATGCTAACATTTGCTAATTAGCACGAAACACAAAGTATAGCTGAGACAGATGGAATGTCATTAGTTTGTCAGGTATTTGGTCATAAACCAAACTATTGGACGAATTAAAAATTGGACCTGATGAAAAGTCAGGGTATCACCAAAGTTAATGCCGTTCATCCTGACAGCAATATGAATGGCTGTACCACATTTTATGGCAATTCATCCAATAGCTGTTAAGATCTTTCACTCAAAACCACAAATGTCAACCTAATGCTACAGGAAAAGTCAATGGATCACCAAAGTTATTTGGATACATTGTCAGTGAACCATGAATGTCTGTACAAACTTTGTGCCAATCCATCTAGCAGCTGTTGAGATAGTTCACAGGATAAGTGAAAACTCTGACCTGCTAGTGGCGCTACAGTAGATGAAAAGTCAGGGGATGATAAAAGTAATGAGGATTCATCCTCTGGGCACCCTGGATATATGTACCAAAATTCATGGCAATCCATTCAATAGTTGTTGAGACATTTCACTAAAAAAATTAATGCCACCTCATGGTGGCGCAAGAGGAAAACTCAGAGGATCACCAAAGTCCATAGGCGTCATCCTCTGGAGACTATGAATGTCTGTATAATATTTCATGGGAATCCATCTATTGTTGTAGAAATATTCCCGTCTGGACCAAAGTGGTGGACTGATGTATACCGACAGACCAGCATTGCCCTCCCTAGTGGCACGTCATATTGTATCACCTTTTATTTCTTGACTATAAAGATTTCTTAATCATTTGAGACCCACAGAAACATGATGTTTTCATATGTTGTTTGTAGATAGCGTGCTGCTCTTGTTTACTCCCTTGCGAGCATCTTACATCATTACAACCGCAGCAACATAATAATAGCATGCACTGCAGACACACACACAAACTGACATCCACACACACATCTCATCCCATCCTTTCATTGCACACCACATTCACACTTCCCGTAAAACCCTTGCTTCTTAAACGATGGGTCGGAACCCAAGATGGGTCACAGTCCTACTTCCGGTGGGTTGCCACATGATAAAGAGCCCTTATATTGTTTAATGAGGCTATTTTTCTCCTTTTGGTTTTAAAGGCAGAGGATGTGAAAGAAACTGCCATAAATATCCTCTTTTATTGGTGATAGATCTGTCCAACACCCCCTCTTTCCTCTTTCCATCAAAAAGTTCTAGTCTCCAGCTGTAATTTCTTCCTTCGAATCTCTGTAATCTTTCTCTCTCAAGATATGACCACAACCTGTTACCATGGAGATGACTGCATGACTTTTCCACATGGCAGTACATTTCAATGTAAACAATTGGTCACTACACCTGTCAGCACACAGTTGCAGAGTCTGAAGTCCCTTTTTTCCAAATAGATGCTTTTGTTCATACAAACCTGTCAAAATGTACTTAACAGGAATTATGCCCAGGCAAGAAACTGAGACTATAACAATGAGGTCTTTGTTCCTGTTTTGGAGCAACTCAGCAGTTTCATTTTGATAAAGTCAATGATTCAAAGGTGTCTTGAAGGCAGAGTAAAATGGAATATCATCCGCTTGTGAGGAATTAGGTTGAAATCACATCCATTGTTTTAATGTATAATATCTTATCACACTTGACCATACAATACTTTATTAAGTGCTCCTGCCAGTAACAGCTTTACTGGATCAGTGCCCGTCACTTGACACTGAGATTTGAAAATTTTCTAAACAGGTAAAGCTTTCCCAGCTCTGTGTATATGTAATTCTGCACATTCCCAGTGCCCCTGAATTACCCACCATGTGCTCTGAAGAGGTGGAGGAAGTTTTATACTGTGAAAAACATTAATATTGATGCAGAGTATTTATTGGACAGGTATGTGTGATGTAGCTAATGTCAGCCACATACACTAGCTATCTAGTATTTGTTGATGTAACATAACAAAAGTCAGCTTGCCACATGAGCACATTTATTTAACATTTTATAAACATCTGACAGTATTCACATTGCACCTTAGTTGTCTGCTGTTTGTCAGCTGTATATCTAGGAATGATGAAGCTTTGAATGTTAGGCATGCTAGCTCAAACAGTAGTACTGCCTCATGTGAACTGCTAATCATTGAAGATGTGAACACTTAAAATACAATTTTGTAATATTGGGTAGATACACCAAACACAGCGGCCTCAGGGATATTCTTTAAGTCCTGCATCAGTTATCTAAACTAGTAAGTGAAACATCAATGTAGAATTCACTTACAAGATATTTTTCAAATGTCTGCAAGTGTTGTACCTTTCTACACTTTTCACTAGATAACCTATTATTAAAGAACCATACTTTACATTGCACCTTAAAAGTTGTCTTTCAAAACTACAAAACAATGTTTATAGTGAATATTTTTCTCACCATCTCCTACTATTTTGCTATCACTCAAACAGATCTGTAAACTTGAACAGCATGCCAGGGCAGTGTCCCTACATGCACATGCTCACACACACACACACTTACATACATCTTGCTCCCAGCAGATGTTTCGTCCACCGCTGCCTTCCCAGAAACCCACAAGTGAGCGTATTTTCCCACCGCAGGGTCGGGGAGCAAAACCACTGAAGAAGACCGCTGCACCCCAACATAAAACAAAACACCAGAGAGAAAAAAATGTACAGAAAACCTTTCAAAAAGGAAAGGAAGGGAAAAAAGCAAAGGATTTTCTAATCCATCCTTTATTGAGGTGGCTGGTTTTCGGCAGCGCAACCTTTTTTATGTGTGAGAAGCCTGGCCTGTAATTTGGGTAGCCACGGCGACCAGAGGGACTTGTAATAAAACGAGACTCTATTCTGGGATGCTCTGTAATAATGGACGCCACCATCCACTCTTCTTGTTAGAGATGGAAGGATAGATGGAGGGATAGAGATGGATGGATGGACAGATGGATGGATGGCAGCATAATATGTGGACAGACTGAAAGACAGATAGACAGTGGATGGACATGAGCGCTTTGTGAGGAATGAAATTGGACAAACAGAGGAATAGGTCAAACAAAAAGCAAACGTTAATAGCCAGATGGAGTCTTGTGTTAAACAAATAAAAAGATTGAATGGATGGACAGATGAATGGACAAATCGGTAGGTGGCTCAATGGATAAATAAACTACTTAATTAAGTCACTCAAGTTCACACTAACTAACTCATTCACTCTCAGGCTGCCTCTCAAACACACTAACTTACCTGGTGTGATCAATACTTGGCCGGACTTCTGAGTGGCCATCATGCCCTTCAACGCTGTTACAAGTCCCTGTGGTTGACTTTCTGCATTCAGACACCTCTCTATAATCTCCACGCCATGTTAACAGTCACCCATTATGCCAAGGCCATAATTAGGAAATCACATTGGCATATACATCCTGTCATTAGAAGTGTCTATTGCTATTGCATTGTAATTACATTTTAGTAGGTTGTTATTACACCATTTAGAAGCTGTCCGTCTTACCTCAATCTCCTCCTTAATTGGTTATGCTGGTCTGTCCCGCCCCCTGAGTCCGCCCACCTCTTTGAC
This sequence comes from Maccullochella peelii, assembly GCA_002120245.1. NCBI lineage: Eukaryota > Metazoa > Chordata > Actinopteri > Centrarchiformes > Percichthyidae > Maccullochella > Maccullochella peelii. Next base: position 121,747 of record LKNJ01001671.1, read on the forward strand.
GGAACATTCCAGTGGTCTAAGCATTTTAAGCTGGAGAGTATTACAACTGAGTCTAATATGCCACAGAATGAAAGAAATGAAGGAGAAAAAAAAGTGGGCAGAGAGAGAGAGAATTTGGTGAAAGACAGAACTTGGGAAGAGGGGTAAAAAAAAAGGATCGAGAAGAAATGAAAGAGGGAAGAAAGGGTGAAAAACACAGTTTTCTTGTTGCATGACAGATTCCCTCCCAGCCAACCAAGGCTTGTCCTTTAATACCCAGAAGCCTTCATGTGGCTTCTCAACGATTGCACATGGGGCAAAGCTGACCACATCGCTGCCACGCTGCTTATTATGCTGCATTGCTCACACTCTGCATGTGTGTTTGCATGTGTGTGTGAGACTAAGTGCCCATATACAGTAAATGCATACACATGCAAGTGTGTAAGCTTGTTGGAAGCAGCATCAGTCATGCAGAGAAGCGTTCAATGAGACTTGCACGTCTTAATTTGTCAACACCCTGGTGATGGATGGGAGAGAGAAAACCGGAGGAACATTTTTAAATGTGCAGGAGAAATGAGAAAGAAGTAAAGAAAATAATTTTTAAAGCAATGCTGATTTGGCACAAGTATTACAAGTATTTAAACAGATGTAAAGATCTGCCCTCTTATGTCTCAGTTTGAAATGCGTAACAATAAGCATTGTGCTGACTAATTTACATATCACACACATGCAATGCTGCTATAAGGGTAGAAATATGGAAAGCTATATAATTGGGAAAGCAAATATAATTTGTTTAATTGATCTGGATGTTGGTGGAGGGGTTCATCATTTTCTTCATTTTAAAAAGGTCTAAATATTTTCTGGTAATGATAATACCAAGTGCAGACAGGCTACAGCAAGACCTGACTGTGCTGTATTTACCATCAATGAGAAAATGGGTGACAGAAATTCTCATAACATGGTAAAAATAAACAACAGAACCTACTACCAACAAGGCTTCACTTCATTATGGCATTTCATACACATGCATATACTATACAGACTCACCCCCACAAATACAGGTCTATTGGACACACTGCATGAGTTTTCCACCACTGTCAAAGTCAAGAATAGATGGATGAAGGAGAGGAAAATGAAGGATGTAGACTATGATATGTTCCTTTCTACTGACCGCAAGGACTTCCTCTTTATGACCTTCGTGACCAGCCTTGTATACAGCGTGTACACACATACACACATAAACACGCACATAAAGTGCAACTTTCTAAAACTTCCTATTAACCAGATATCTGATAAAAAATCACATATTTGAATGTGTCTAAAGCGGTGATTAAAACATTTACAAATTATACAAAACATTCAGATTTTAAAAAATGAAAAAGAAAAAAAAAACACCAAACACAAATAACTTTATATGACAAGTTGATTGGTCACAAAGAGAAGGCATGAACACAGTTGTCTAGTTTTGATATTGGCCCCTGAAAACTGGCCCCTGAGACATGCTAATCAACAGTAATGAGACTCAAATCCTAAAGATAAAAGTTTTGTGCAATTTTTCTTTTTCAAACATTAAATCATAAAATTGACTTGGAGTAAACTGACACACACAATTACGTTAATACAGTATAATGTTAGTAATACTCACTAAAACTGCAATACTTGTACACATCCACCACTCTGCAAGAGCATATGAACAGTGAACCCAGCCATGGGATGAGTGTGTGGATGTATACACTAAATCCACATTAATACTTAGTATAATGTTCATTTTACACATTAATACAACATGTTAAACATGTTAGTAGTGCAATAGTTTGATAACCTAACAGCCTATTACAATGGCTCTTATTGCTGAATTGTGTCAAGCATATAATAATATATAATAACAAATTATATTTTTATGGAAGACATTCTGACATGTCACAGTAGGACATGCACAGGTGTGAATAATAAAATTAATAACTGCTGAATTCCATTTAGTTTCAGCTAGTTTTAGCTTCAGTTTCAGGCTTCTGGTATTGTGCATGCTGGTTCACTGTCACGGCTGACTGGGACACTTGAATAGAACAGAGCCATCATTAATGTTAATAGAAACACCTGTGTTTACTTTGACAAGTCAAAATGTCTGCTGTGAAGGAGACCTATTATACACATATTACAGTATGTCCAACCTCTGTAGTGCTGTGAATACTGATTCTGATTGCCACAGGTTGTTGTACATAAACATTATTGGATTTTTGCTACCCTCTGCTGTTCAACAGTCAAACTTCAACAGACAGATTAATCATTTTCTCTAACCAATGAATGTACAATGGAAATACGCGATTAATTTGAACAACAGTGAAATAAACCAGTGAACTGAAAGAACAGGAAAAAAAACATACAGTAAAATATGTTTGAAAATCATTTGAAATACCAATTTGTTTGATATTTTTTGGCATGTACAATATCCAGTTGATCAGTATTATCAACAACAATTATTATTCTTGTTTGTCTCCAGGCATATTGACATGAATATCATGACTCAGTACACTGTATAATACACACATATCCATCTGAAGTATAGTCACTCAGCAGCTTTAGGTCAGAACTTCCAAATATAGACAAGACAGGAAAAAAACACACACATGCGCATGCACACACACACTGTACATAGCTTATTGTAGCTTTGTGTTCAAGAACGTTGGTCAGAGGGCTCTAAAAAGTTGTCAAATGGCTGATTACAGTCACCCAAATAGGGATAGAGGTGTGTGTGCATGTGTGTGTTTCTGCGTGCCCGTGTGTGCGGACAGGAAGTGGTGGTGGCTGGTTTGAGGTCAGTGGCAGGAAAGAATGGTAACTATGCTGTTGCTGTGACTACGGCTGGTCACAGCACAGGCTTTGGGTTTCCTGACACGCTGCAGCCCGAAACCGCATCCCACCATCACTCCATCCATGCAGCCATACCTACTGCATCTGTGTCATTGATCATTTTACAATTAATCATTGTGTTAATTCATTTCACCTTAATACCTTTTCTCCCCGTGTATGCATTTCTTTGCCTCTCCCTTCTCTTTTTCTCTTTTTCATCCACCCCACATCCCACAACACCCCAACACCCCACTCCATGCCCAGTGGCATCTATATAAAATGCTTCCTTACGAAATGCTGCTCCACCCTTCTCTTTAAACATTAAATGCTGCACAACAGCGTGACCACAGGAACTAAAAGGCCGTGTTTCTGTGCTGTTTACTAGCCTGAGGCAGACCGCATCCCTCTCATTCACATCTGGGCCCACAACCATCTACAACCAATGAGAGAGGGACCAAATGATATCACCACAGTGAAGAAATTCATCACTTATGGCACCTTTTTCAGAATTTTATTTTCAAACACCATTAAAGCAATGATAAACAGTCAGAAAAATGTGCGTTATTTCTTAAATTTGTGGTGTAATGTCCAATACTTTTTGATATGACAAAACATTCAAAATCTTCATTTTAAAGGGTATCTAACAGCATGTTCAAGCATCAATCTAGGAGCACTGTTTAGGCTGGGTAATTATCAATACACAAGCAGCATACTGTCTCCTGTTGTAATGACTTCAGTGGGGAAAACATTTACACTGCAGATTCTGCAAACTGGGTCAATTGGTAATGGGCATTTCACAAATATTCAAGGGTCATTGTTTTTCCAAAAGTTGCCAAAAATAAACAATATGAACAAAAATCATGGGCTCTGGGGGCAAAATGGAAATAAAGAAATCCCAAACCAAAATCCCACCAGTAGATGTCAGTCTTACCAAAGGAAGGCGTCAAAGGAAGATGCAAATGATGCCAGGAGGGTAATGGGTTCACCAATTCAGCACAGCTGCATGGAAACTTTCAGAAACCAGCAGTTGAACTGTTTCAAATGTGTCCCAGTTTGAACCATCATCATGTTGGCTAATCCCATGCATTTTGTAATGCCTGCACGTTAACACAAGGGAATAAAATTTTGGTGTGCTGAATTGAAACTTGGTCACTTGCAATGTTGGAACAATTTCAGTACAAATTTAAGGTCTGAAAACTTGCACTCTACTCTACTTACCTCTAACTGCATCGTTGCATTTTACATTATATCATATTGTTTTATTTAATTTCATATAACTAGACTAATTATGCTAAACTGCCAGATATGATTCTGATATATTGTTTTTACTCTTGTGGATAGTAACATTTCTTATTTTATTTTATTTTTATACTCATTTTTTATTTGTTCAGTCATTTTTGATCTAATAAAAACTGATAATTTAATGCCATCCATTTAGTTGTATTAGAAATTATAGTGGTCACTCATCACTGACCTCCGCCTGAAACGCGCATGCGCAAAGCTGAGGAAGCAGTCTACTCTGCCAGCTCAGCCAGATGATGATGGCAGACTCTGGAAGTCCCGAAGAAGTAGCTGTGATCCGTAACACCGATATCACTTCAACGGAATCCGAAAACAACATTATAAACACGGTCGTACTTTTTGTTATTCTCTGTGACAGCCATTTGTTGTGTTTAAAAGCCTGGTGTCACGAGTGAAAACTGTCCCAAACAGGCCTAACGTAATGTTAAGTTAGCTAGGTGGAGTTACTTTTCCGCTCACCTTTTCAAAAAGCTGTTGCAATTTATTCAGCGACTAGCTCTGCAAGATAACGTTAAAGTTACACAGTGAGTTAAGGTTGCCTTTGCTAACACTGGCCCGAAGCTGCTTTGTAAACTTTTCTCCTGACGTTAGCTTGCAAGCTAGCAAGTCTGAATGCTAAGACTAAAGTTTTGTTTTGTTGTATTAGCCAGAGTCCTCGTTGCCTCCTTCATGTCCGGGTCTTAATTACTGTGCTTTATACTGAAAAGGGACAATTTCCAGACACATCAAGCAACTATTTTTTTAATACTTTGTTGACGGTAGTATTGTCTTGTCTCGTCTTGTGACCTGCACACGCCTGTCATAACCCTGTGTAAAGAAGCACAGTCTTACAGTACCTTCAATAGCAAAACAGCTACCTGCCCCTCTGTGTTCATCCGGTTTCATGCTAGTCGGTCTGTTTAGAATAGAATGCAATAGAATACAACTTTATTGTCCAACAGAGTGGAAAATTGCCTTTTTTGTTCTCTTAGTCCCTGAGAGCCACACTCTACACGCACCTGTCTGTTCATCTATTGTTTTTTGATGCTCTCTCTTATATTTGTCACATACATTTTATGCTTTACTTTCCCTTTTATTAATTGTCTTTTTTTTCTTGCCCTTGCACACTATTTTTTTCTTGTCTGTGTAGATGGTGGAAAAAGGGACGGCTCTGTTGAGAAAAATGGAGATAAATGTGTCAGAGGCAGAGAAGAGAACAGGGAAGAACACTGTTAACATGCAGGAAACGTATACAGTCTACCTCATAGAAATACGGTGGGTCATAAACTGGAGCTTCTGGTTTTCTGCTGCCATTTAATGACCTTCTGTTGCTACTTTGTGCAATACATGAAAAACTGTCACTTTCTTCACCCTGATTGCGACATTAGTGTTAAAGCATATGCAAACACTCTGATGGGGCAGAAAAAACAAACAAATTGAGCAAAACCTTTGTCAGTGGGTAGGGTAAAGACTTGCATACTTGTTAAGATTGCTTTTATAACCTGGTTAAATGAAACCAGATGAAGGAGAAGGATAGCTTGCACTGATTACCTCATTACTTTGTTAGACACCCTACTCTGTGGCTGAGACGATTACTTGACTATTCAGCTGGCACTTAGGGAGCTCTCTGAATTCCAATTTAGGAGTTTTTTCCATAGGTGCTGAATCTTTTAAAGGATAATCACAATGCCTATGACGACATTATTTTTCCCCTCCCCTACTCCCCTACAAGCCGTTGGCAAAGTCAGAGGTAGATGTGATATGTTACTCATTCTGTCTCTCGAGTTGCTTTGAACGAGAACAGCAGCTCAAATGTCTTACCACTTCTATGATGACACCTATAAATACTGTTTATTCCCATTCTTGTGTCTGCAGGCCAGCTGAAACTGTGCCAGAGGGGGGTACGCCTGCCACACCTGACACTTTGTGGAGACGCTACAGTGAATTTGAGCTGCTCAGAACATATCTCCTGGTCACCTACCCCTACATCATCATCCCTCCACTACCAGAAAAAAGGGTGAGTGACTCATAGGTGGAAGGAGCAATATAACTAACAAAAACAGATGAATTACATTCATTTGCTGAGTGTTTCTAATCCCTGTGATTGATGAATGGACTTTGTGATAGAATTACTTCATCTGTAGTTTCTTTCTGGTAGTGTCTTTTGAGGTGGTACTCACTTTTTATTCTTTTCTCCCTGGACTGTGTCTCTTGTAGGCAGAGTTTGTGTGGCACAAGTTGTCAGCAGACAACCTCGACCCAGACTTTGTTGAGCGACGGAGAGTTGGCTTGGAAAACTTCTTGCTGCGTGTTGCATCACATCCTGTCCTTTCCAATGACAAAATCTTCTTCCTCTTTCTGACAGAGGTTAGCACTCAAGCATGTTCCACATAAGGTCCCATTGACGTCTTCTGCCATACAAACACAGACATGAGCACTATCACAGACTGACGTTTAACAGGGATTTCAAATTGACAATAGCACTATGGCAAAACCATGCAAGAGGCCGCAGTGGTGGGAGGATACTGACTAAGACGAAATATGAAAGGGCAGTTGCAGTCAGAAGGCATATCACGCTGCAGCGGAAAGGCTGAACCATTTTTCTTGTAGGAGCCCTTTGCGATGACACCCCCTGTTGTACCCACACAGTGGTCTCATTGACATGAATGAGAAAGCCTTTCATTTTTGCCACAGAGCTATTGCATGTGCCCATGCCAGATAGAAAACCTACTAGCACATAATTCTAATTAGCTGGTTTATCTGTTAGTATGAAGGTGAAAATGACTGCTGCCCTGGTTAACTTTGTTGAAAGTTGCAAAATCCTTTTGTGCAGAGTCTGGCCATTTGAAACACCTTTAAACTGAACTTCTGGATTTGTATTTCATCTTCCTGTAGCAGCATGCTCAATCCAGCGCAGCCGCTTGTCGTGGTCGTAGTAGTGCAGTTGTCAGCTGGAAAGCCACATTTTTACAGTGTGGATGATAATCCTGTCTGTCCGTCATCTGTCAATCATCTGTCCTCAGGAGAAGGGATGGAGGGAGGCGGTTTTGGAGACCGGTTTCCAAGACAAGGTAAACAATTAGTTGTGCTTCATCTCCTTCACACTTGGATAGTACATTGTCTTAATTGTTTTACAAACATCCACCAAGTTCTTCTTGCTGAATTGCTTGACTGAGAATGTTGTTGTTAACTAACATTGTCAGTGTTTCAGTCACTTGGCTTCTTTTATGATAGGCAAACTGGAGCATATCAAAGCACCGCTTCATAGTTTCTGCCATACGCAAAATAAAAGACTCTTAACGTGTGTGTAATTCTGTTCCCTACCAGGTTGATTCCAGACTAAAGTCTCTGAGTGCCATGTTCAGAGTCAAGAACCCTGACAAGTAGGTATAAAACAGGCTGGTGGCTTTTTCCAAAAATGAAGTTTCCTTGGTTTGCCAATGAAACATTTTGCTAGGATTTATACAAAGCAGGAGATTCAGGTGAAATACTTTCTTAAGAGTTTTTAATGAGTGGACTGTATTAAAAATGAATGATCCCAGTGGCACTGTTTGAGTTGTGAACCATTTGTTGTGTTCTGCAGGCGATTCACAGCACTGAAACACTACAGCGATGAACTGAACACTGTCATCTCTCAGTTACTCAGAGTGCGGGCGGTGAGTTTTGACATGTGCAAACAAACACACACCTATATTTAACTGTCTGCTTAGGTTTGACCAGTCGTTAATATGTTTTCTGCATGCTGTGCTGTGTAACATGGACATACACATTTCACTGACGTTTAGTCTGCCAAGAAAAATATCTGGGTATTTAGCGTGCTAGATTTTTGACTTTCTTCATCAGTTACTTCAACTCTCTGCCTACATTTATTTATGAACCAGTATTATTCTGGATTTATTTTTCTGGCTATCCATAACAATGAGTTAAAAGCTGTGTCAGGCTGCAAGGTGTGTTGATTCTCAGTGTGAATGTCAACACTTGCAAGCCTTTGACATTAATAGAAAGTCATTTGAGTCAATGGTTAATACCAAAAATATCAACTAAGATTTTTTTAAATAGGGAATCAGCTGAAGTAGAAAACTGTGTTCATAATGATTGTTTTGATTGTCTTTATTCTAGAGAGTAGCAGACAGGCTGTACGGGGTTTACAAGGTCCACGGTAACTACGGCAGAGTCTTCAGGTGAGAAACACCTGTTCTGTTGTTACTGCATTTCAACATGAATAAATTCTGCAATAAAATCTATATAATGTATCCAGCTACCTTTGATCTACGCGGTTGCTTATAGAAACATGTAAGCCATACCATATTTTACATCAGTTTGAATTTCGTAAAAAAATAAATAAAAAATCTGTCTCTGTTAAGGACTTGGCATAAGGAAACAGAGATACACTTCTTCCACATGTAGTGTACATACTGATGCATTCAGTATTAAAGGGTAATTCCTTTATTCATGGGGATGCCAGCCATGTTTCGTTTTCACCATTTTCTTTTGTTTCTGTATGAATTTTTTACCTGTGGTAGGGAAGTTGTATGTTTGGGTTGCTTAGGTAATAAAAACCAATGATTAAACATTTTTGAAGCTTCAAGAGGAATTTTGTAGATAAATTAAAAAAGAATGCTGTATACATTAATGAGCAAATATTAGCACTCAAAGCACCCTTTTGTCTTTTGATTACTCCTTAGAAAAAGTCTTTAGGCTTTACGGACTGACTGAACAGAGAGAGTTATAGGATTCAAGTTAAGTACGCCTGAATTGTTGTTTTTCCAGTGAGTGGAGCGCTATAGAAAAAGAGATGGGAGACGGACTACAGAGTGCTGGCCACCACATGGACACGTAAGTAGTAGACTAAAGATGCGCTCCAACTAGTGTACCCTCTCACATACTCAAGCTTTAGCTTATACTTTATTAAAGTAGTAATAGACCTGTCATTAAACTACTAACTTAGACACATTCAATGCATTTCTTCACTTATGAATGCGACTTTGTGTGTATGTGCACAGATATGCTGCAACAATAGATGACATTCTGGAGGAAGAAGAGCACTATGCAGACCAACTGAAAGAATACCTCTTCTACACTGACGCCGTCAGGTGAGTGTTTGTGTGTGTGTGTGTGTGTGTGTGTGTGTGTGTGTGTGTGTGTGTGTGTGTGTGTGTGTGTGTGTGTTTGAATTTCTGTCAAGTTTTTAAAACTTTGTCAATTTGTGTGTGTGTTTATGAAGGTCAGTATGTAGGAAACATGAGTTGATCCAGTATGAGTTGGAGATGGCAGCTCTGGACCTCGCCCATAAGAAACAACAGAAAGAAGAGCTGGCTACTGGGGTAACACACTAACAATCTCTCAGTTTCTCCTACACATCCTGGGCAAATACACAAGTGGTATACACACAACAATGACTGTGGCAAGTCACTTGTCAAAATTGCGCGTTATTACACACAAGCACTATAAATTAATCAACAGAATTAGGCGTGTTTTTGAAAACATTTTTGTGGTCCGATTTGATGAAAACATCAGTCGAGCCACTAATTTCTGTGTGTGTGTTTGTGCGCGCAGACAATGCGCGTGTTTTCTCTGAAGGGGATGACCAGTAAACTCTTCGGCCAAGAGAGCCAGGAGCAGAGGGAGAGCAGGTTGGCAGCCCTGGAGCAGAGTATCCAGGAGGGAGAGGAAACGGTCAAGGAGAAGAACACAGAGTGCCAGTAAGCTCAACACCAATGAATCAATCCTCCATCTTTTTCTGAGTTGTTTATCTTTTAGGTTTCTACCACTCTGTCTCTCTTAGATGTCTGTTCCTCTCACTCTTTTCCTCTGTCTGGAAATACAGCATACAGTCTGTTTTTAATCACACAATTTGCCCTTAATTTGTATAATGACTGATGAATTGTTTCAAACTTTTATACAGAATGATATAATCGTATCACCACAACATTGGAACATAGGTGGTTGAGAGTCAAAATCAGGTACTATGTACGGATAAAAATATTACTCAGTAACTTTGAAAACAAAAACCACCTGTATCAATAAAGAAAAGCAGGAACTAGCACATAAATAAATAAGGAACTTGTCTTTATCCCCCCCCCCCCATGCACACTCTTCCACACAAAATGACTGACCATAGCATGTGTCTTTTGTTTGTGATTGTGTCTTCAGAGAGTTTGTGCGAACAGCCTGGGAAGACATTGAACGATTTAAGGAACAGAAGGACAAAGATTTGCGTGAAGCACTAATCGGCTATGCCATTATGCAGATCAGCATGTGTAAGAAGGTATGGGGTTCTGTGTTTGTGTTTCTTCTTGTATAATTGCCTACTTAAAAATGCCAGGCGTTTTGTGATGCTGATTGTTGCTGCAAAAAAAAAAATTAAAAATTGCCTTGTTTTTGCCGTCTTTTCTCTCAAAATCACTCTTATTCTCTGCCATTCGCTCAGGGAGTCCAGGTGTGGTCCAACGCCAAGGAGTGTTTCAACAAAATGTGAGCCACTTTCCAGCCAATCACTCTCCTGCACCAAAACAATAGTCAGTCAGATTGTTCACAGTGAGGCCATCAACCAATCGTCAGCAGTCTTATGGAGATGGACCACGGGAGCCCAAATACTGCCTTCACCTTGTTTGCTTTGCTGAATTGAAGCTACTTAAAATGATTCTCTGTCTCCTTTTCTCTCTCTCTCTCTCTCTCTCTCTCTCACTTTCTCTCTCACTCTCTCTCTCACACACACACATTTATTTAAAAAAAAAAAAAAACGTTTCCAAGTCAGTCGTTGAGTGGATTCATGCCTTTTAAATCCAAGTGTCTTAACAGTACCATTCTCTTGGCATTCTGCTGATTCTTTCATACTGCAGATGATCCATTTAATTTTCAGTAATTTTTCCTCCTTTGTTGCACAGCTGACAGCACGTCCAAGAGGTAAATCCTGCACTAACAATGCATTATAGTTGCACAGTGGGAATAGCTGTTCAGCGTATTTCGATTGTTACCCTTCTCATGACTAATCAGGAACATTTAGTCTTTAGAAACTGCACATTTCAGTCAGTGGTTAATTTGACTTGTAAGAGTTTTCACACTAACTGCAATTAGTTGTCAGTTTACAGTATTTTAAAAGGAGGCAAAGAATGAATAAAAAGTACTACACTTCACAATTAATTGTCACTCCACTAAAGCATTTAACTTTTACTTTGATCAATTAGTCAGCTAAGCTAAAGTCTGGAAAATTTCAAATAGTCTCTCTGCAAGAGCATCTGTAAACGAAGTGCAGGCCTCCCAAATGTAGCAGAACTGTGCATTGAAATAAAAGGGCAGAAGTTAGGGAATCAGCCTGAGAATTACTGCCAAGAATTAGCTCCTAGAAAAATGCTTCTGCTACTGCTTCTTCTCAGCCTCAAATAAGAAATGTAATCTTTTCTCAGGTGGAGATCAATCAGAAACAAGAAGTCAGATTGTAAGACAAGCAAACATGGACCACGCTTTAGGGAGCCACTACACATTCACATTTTCTTCCTTTTCCTGAAATACTTGTCATACGCTTCATGCTGAAGTAAGTCTTTATGCTGTTATTGATCAATAGCCGACCAAAGTGCTTATAACAACGTACTTGTATAGTGAAAATTACGGGTGGGGAGCACAGGAGCGGGGTTGACAAGCTTGGGGTAGTTTTGGTAATGTTGATTTTTTTTTTTTTTTTTTTTTTTGTTTTGTGCCAGAAGCAAAGAGCCATGAGTAAGATCACTCATACCGTTTTGGTGACAGTAGAGCAGTTTTTCTTGAAGAAAAAACTCCTTAACGGAGGCTTTTTGGATGGCTGAAACATGGTGCCCCCACCAACTTCCTGATCTACCAAGTGCAACAATAAGTAAAGCAACATACATAAAGATCAATAGTTGAGCCTTTTCTTTCCTGTCAAGCTTTATTGCCTTAATGCAAACATTGCTTTTGTACAACAGGCGAGGGACAAAAAGGTAGTTTGACCTCTCTGCCAGAGGAAGAGGTCACTCCACTAAATCATCAACCTAATTCCAAGAATATCTCAGGTCAATGTTCATGAAAAATACTGACCAAATAGTGGAAACCTTTAAGTACATGTTTGTTGGATCCTCAAAATATGGCTACATGTGTTACTTTTGCTTTCCATCTGAGGAGGAAAATGGAGATGACGTGTAAAGGTATATTATGTCAGCAAACCCTACCTTTTCAGAATAAACATAATCAATTCATTGAAATCATCCCAAATTGAGGCTTTATGTATGTTTTTATAATAAATGTGTTAAATGAGAGATTTTTATGTTTATGTAATCATTTTGCTAAGACACTAATAAACACATTTCTTTTTTTTAAACTCTTTTCATTGCATTTTTATAACATAATGTACAAAGGAGTGAAAGATGATACTGAAAACCAGGACAATATGTGACACTGCGCTGGTTTCACACCATGTTTACAGATTACTGAGCCAGGATGCTTGATTACTTTTCATATATGCAACTTGGTTACATGGCATTTTGTTTGTCTTTGTGGCTGAACGATAAAAGAAGCTGGCTTTTAATGAGCACACTGTAAAGGTCAGACTGTTGTAATTCGTCTGTGTGAAAGTAACACACAACCCCTTTGCCATGCTGCCTATCCTTCCATGACACCTGTGGTGATGGTGTTTGACAATCAGATGGGCGTGTCTGTGTGTTTACAGGCATGTGATGACGTTGCATTGATGCCTTTGTAGTCCCTTTATGCATGAATTATCAGATCACACAGGAATAGTTCTTTTTACACTAATAATATCAAGGTACGTCTTCTTTAGTGGATACATGCATCAACTGTTTAATATCTATGTTGTTTTTTAACTGAATAATTCTTGTAATTATGAATAATCTTTCAGTGAGGTAATGGGGAAGTATTACATTATTTTTCAACTAAAATGTGGATTTAAGGAGTCATAGGAGGAAGAAATCAAAGGCCATTCAAAATTCTGGAAGAAAGTATTTGAAATTAGTTAAATGTGTGCTTTGTCTGGCGTTAAAGGATGTAACAGATGCACCCCTCCCCCACCATTTTCAATTCAAAGCTGAGATATAAATATAAGAATTCGCCCTATGGTGGTTTGAATGGAATTATCTTTAATAGTCAAAAGTGGCTTCTTAATATTTGTACCTTTGATGTGTTTTGGGATTTGAACGCCTCCTATAGAAAAGATTGATTGAAGGTGTAAACTATGAAATTCTGAATGAATGACGCCACCTGCCGATCAAGACCAGTACGACAGTTCAAGTTGGCACAGAAGCGGCTTAACAAAGTGGTAGGAGAGGAGTCTGGGAAGGAAAATGCTCTCTTTTCAGATCCACCTACTGGTGGGTTTGTATGAGGTCATATGTGGTTTTCTCAAATGGAAACCTAACATTAATTTATCATTATAAATAGGCCAAAGCCTTCAATTTCCAAATCCAGTAATTCAGTGTACTCGTCATGAACTTGATATTTTAATAAATCCAACTAAATCATCAAAAAGAAAGTAGTATACACTACCTAAATCACAGCAAATGTTTAGCTTTATATGGAAATGTTTTATAGACCTGGGAATGCTGATTTTTGGAGATGGAGATTTTTTAAGTGTGCCATTAAATCCCCTCGAGTAGCCCATCTTAACATAGGCCTGTAGGATGGATGGGTCTTGACAGCACTGGACCCCTTATTAAATGAAAGAGACATATGGTTTATGGCAATTTGAAGTTACAGTCCCGCAGAAGGTGCACACACACACACATTCTTTATTGTTTTTCTCACGGTACTGGAACGGCTACTTCTATCTTCTATCTTAAAGGACGACTTGAACGAAAGAATGTGTTTCACAGGGAGTTTCTGGATAATATAGCTTTTTCTCGCACTGAGCGGGGTTGAGAAAGACGAGGTACAGTCCAAATTGTTGGTAACAGTCATAGAATCGGAATGATAATGTAGCCTAATAACGCTACTGATTAGTCGGGAAAATAATGCCTTCACATCACCATACACAGCCCTGCTGCCTGCCTGCCTGTATTTGGGAGAAGAGACCCGCCCACCTTAATAAAGACTGGACCTTCTCTCTTCCAATCCAGACAAAAGGAGAGAGATCCGCGGCGGCACGCACTGAGCCCAGCATCTGAGCACCTTGGAGACGCCACGGGTTTGATTCGACGCGCAAGAACGCACCGGCACACCGACACACACGCCCTCTAGATCCACCTGAAACCCCCAAGCCGGTTCATTGTCTAGTCTGAACGCCGAGGAAAGGGAGTCTGAGCCCCGGTTCATTTGCAACCAGTACACCGTGTTCCCATGATGTCATACCTGTGGATTCTGCTATTAGGAAGCCTTCTGGCTGCAAGCGCCAAGGCACAAGGTAATGATTTATTTTCCAATTAATTCAGCTCAGTCTTCACCTGGATGCAGATGTTTTTGTTCATTTGCATGCGCGTCAGAGCGTCAGATATCTATCTATCTATCTATCTATCTATCTATCTATGCCTGTATGTCTGTCTGTCTGTCTTTGTGTTGCATGTTGGTCATCTTCATCTCACTGTCTCTAGTTTTCCCTCATTCATATCCCTCTGGCTCTCACCTATCCTTCTCTCCTTCTGTCTTTTCTCTCGTCTTCCTCTGCCAGTCTGCCTCATTACTCATCCATGTGTCTGTGTCTGTGTGTGAGTGCAATTGCCAGTCTGTCTGCCTCCCTGTCGGCATGCCAATTCAATTCACCAGACATTATCAGTGAAATAGGCATGCCATGTAATATGGCCATATCTTTTTGGATGAGTTTTGGCCCACAGGGGTGTGGTGGACCCATTGTCCTTACATAAGTAATTCCCTCCTTTTTTCGTTCTTTCAACCCTCTTTCTTCCCCTGTTTATCTGTCTTGTTGATCCCTGTCGCTTTTGAAATCTCCCATCTTAATTTCTTTCTCCTTTATATCTTGATTCTTCATTATTTTCTCTCTCCTATTCCTTCTTTTTCAGTTGGCCCATGGGCCCCTGCCCTTCCCCGTGGCACAGTAATGATTTCAGATAGTTCAAACATGCAATAAAACTCCAAGGGATAGAAAGAAAGCATTGACACAGACACTGGGAAAAGATAGGGGGAAAGTAGGGAAGATGTTGGAAGAAGATAAAAGAGAAATGTTGTAGCCGATTGAGATGGAAAACAGAGAGATCTACAAGGAAAGAGAGTGAGAGTGGCAGCCAAAGTAACAGTAAGCTTCGTCATCATTATGCAAACAACATTTCAGTTCAACGTTGGTGTGCTTGGATGTGATCTGGGGCAATCTCACTCTACCGGTTCACTTTTTATCACCAGACAAACCACCAGAGAGGAACCACCCTCACACATCCAAACACACACACCTACCTGTTTTCATCACACCATGAGGACCACTGACTGGCAACAGCCTGGTGGGATCTACCCTTTCTTTTCTTTCCCCCACACACTTTTTCTCTAATTGCTGAACTTTAACCTCAATGTAAACCCAGTGGATGCTGGTGTAGTGTGATACTGGACATCTTCATGGGTGTGTTAGCTCGCTTGCATGCAAGAGTGCACGCCAGTTCATAGTTACACTGAAAAAGATGGGGTGTTAGGTCAATCGCATGTGTGCACATCATGTACAGTGTGTGTAAGCTATAGAAGTGAAGGATAGGGAGTGCCTTGGTAACTAAATCCAGCTCCAGCTGTAGACAACACCCAGCAACACAACTAGTTTCAGCGCCTTCCTCTCCCCCAGGGCCCTCAGCATCTGTGTGTGTGTTTGTGTGTGTGAATGTGGGTGTGTGTGTGTGTGAGAGAGAGAGTGTGTGTGGGTGGGTGTGGCCTATAATATAAATGTACAGAACATGTGGGAGTATGGGAGTGCTTCATTAATGTGAGTCAGTTGTAAAACGTGTGTGCGCCTTAGAGGCAGATGAAAGCAAAAAGGTGCTGTGTGATGTGTGCCAGGTGTGTGTGTGTGCAGACTTACCTGTGTGTACACCTTCTACCACTACCAACATATAAATCACTCTTTTGGTGGATAAATGAAACACACACACTCACACACACACACACACACACACACACACACACACAGTTACACACACACACTCACACACACACACACGCACAGTCACACACACTCCTCTCCTATCTTCTCCCATGGGGGCAGTTTTAAGGTGCGCATGATTGGGGTAAACACAGCACTTTCTGTCCCACAAACACACAATAGAACCATACCTGACGGAACAATGTGTCGTGGAGGTGCTGTTGTATCACCTAACACACACACATACACACACACACAAACACACAGTTTTGGGTGTACTGTTACGGAGAAAGGCTTGGTTATCGGTTACACACACATGCATGTACACGCAATATTACTCATTCAACCACATACAGAAGGTGATCTCACTCAATCTCAAAACAGGAACCAGAAGAGTCAGAAAAGGAAGTTTGTCTCCCTTTGGCACTGATAACATGCCAGACTCCAATTTATGTCATGTGGACTGTGCAGTATAGTGTGTTATGTGACTGAAAATGCAGAGAATTTACTTCTGTCATTTCCAAAAAGAGAAGGTGAATATGATGGAAGTGAAAAGAATTTCAGTTTTTTATTATTTGGCTTACCAAGAAGTGATATCAGGTGCAGTCTTCATGTTGTGTTGGCTGTTGTCAAAGTAGCTCACCAACATGATGTAACTTGCTGAAAGCGCTTGCTTATTTTACGCAAAATGTTAATTGTTCATTAAAAGCACTTGCTTAAAAAGTTTATCTATTATATTTTTCTATCACATATGTTTAAATGATTTGCTATGTATGCGTCTTTCCTTTTAATGACATACTTTTCTCATGAACCCATTTTACCTTATTGCCAGAACAATTTTCTTTTTTGTCAAAAGAGGTTTTTTAATATAAAAGTCCTCCTTGCTAAAACTTAAAGAACAGGGAAATGGAAAGTAATGTTCATTGTGATGGTACCTTATAAGGTTTTTTTTTAATGTTTCAACATTTTTCTTTTTCAATCACAGAAACATTTTCCTGTTACAGATAACAAGTAACGAAATCCACCTACCAGCACCTCTAAAGCACATGAGTTATATCTCATTTGCTTAATTCATACATAAACCGAAGTGTAAAAAAACGACAATTTGTGGTTTTACAGTGGGTTATGTGCTGGACTATTTCTTGGCCGGGACCAGTAACTTTCGGTAACTCACTGTGACGACAAGACTACAGGAAGTTACTGTTCCTGACCAAGAAATAGTCTGGCGCATAACCCCACAAGCGAAAGATAACATGTTAATTTGTGAGCTTTAGAGCTGCTGGTAGTTGGATTTTGTTACCTTTTTGACAGAGCCAGGCTAGCTGTTTCCCCTGGTTTTTAGTCTTTATGCTAAGCTAAACTAACCGGCTCCTGGCTTTACCTTCATATTTACCATACAGGCATGAGAGTAGTATCATTCTTCTTATCTAACTCTCAGAAAGAAAGTGAATATCGTATTTCCCAAAATGTTAACACCTTAGATTATTATTAACAGAAATTAACAAAAGGATATCTACACTCAGTGACCACTTTATTAGGTACACCTGTAAAATCGAATGCAGTCCAATGCAACAGCTCAACCATAAATCTGACCTTTACAAAGAGTAATGTTCAGTTTTGATTGACATAGTCAGAGAGGTATAAGTTTAACTATATGTTTAATATAGAATATGTGTCGGAGCTGTTGTACTGGATTGAATTAGATTGTATGGGTGTTCCTTATTCAGTGGCATGGGAGTGTATTTATCAATGGTATTTAAAAGAACACAATGTAACCGACACTATGATGATTTCCCACATGTAGACTGGTTTAACTTAAGAGTTTATCTCTGGAGACCTTTTTGCAGTTTAACACTGCACATGCTGTACAGTCCCATACAACAGCGTGCAGCCGTGTCAGAGACACACAGATGACTCATCAGCCTCAAGGGAAAGCAGTGGCAGAGAAACAAAGAGGGTAAAGAGTTAGGGAGAGAGAACGAAAGAGGAAGGGGGGGGGACAGACTTAAAGACAAAAAGAAATGAAGGGAAGGAGGGAGAGAGGTTTGGATGTGCAACAATTTGTTTCACTGCAGCACTAACACAAAACAGGACACCACTTACTCAAATTATGGGAGTGAATATGAACTCGCCTGCGCACATAAACTTTACGTGTGTGCATGAACATGTGGTTGTTTGGACTGAAATGGGAGGAGAAGGTGTTTTTATAAGTTTGTACACATGTGTGTGTTGGTGGGTGTATGGGAGTGTGTTTTGTAGTGGAGGTAGTTAGAAGAGGAAGTGGCAAACTGATAAATGGGAACACAATGTTCTATGGAGTGGCAAGAAGAAGAGAGAGAGAGTTTGTATGGAGGGCCCACTCTCTCTCTCACTCTCTCTCTCTCTCCCTCTCTCTCGCACACACACACGACATGCACGCACACAGAGGAGTTACATGAGAGCCACATACCTCACACACACATGCATGTAAGCACAATGCCATGAAAAAATGTGCCCACTCATTTCCACATTGACTGTAAGTGACACACACAGACACACACACACACACACACACACACACACACACACACACACACACATCAACAGAGATCCTGGTCTGACAAACAAACAAAATCAGCAACAAAATGTCTTCAGAAAGTTAATGTGTGCTGTAGCACCGTAGTTTTGTCAGATTTTTTATGTTTTATCAAAAGCCTTCTGTATGCTGGCGAGACACGTCGCCCGGCATCTAATCTATGTTCAACTAGTAGAATGGCATGTCACGGTATATCTTTGATGCTTGGTGATTTCCAAAGAAGTCATAAAGATAGTGTAACAGAAACAACGACACACACACCACACCTACACATTCATGTAGCCACACATGCAGTCCTGTTCATCAAGCTCTGAATGCTGTTTTATTCTCAACAAACCACTAAGGGCACTGGTTAATGTTTATCTTGGACACCAAAAACAACTGGAAAAACAGGGATTGAGAGGAACAAAGAGCGCTTGTTTTTATTGCTGTCAGTAACCATGCATCTGTGCATAAGTGTCTTCACATCTCATATTCATGTTTCTGTGCATGAGTGCATGTGGAGTGTGCTTAGTCATACTTGTGTGCGCTTACTTACTGTGCGTATGGATTTTATTCTGGTACATGAAATTGTGTTTGTGAAGGGAGCCAGAATGTCACCAGTACTGCTCGCCTCCAGAGGATTTACGGTGTGATGGAAATACTTCAGATGTGTTCGTGCCGTTCTCCCTCAAGGCTTCACTGACTCTGATATGATCTCACTTGGCAATCGCAGTGATCCTTCATTAGGAACTTGCCTGGCTATGAGCAACTGCTAAAAAAGATGAAAAATGATTTTCTGTGAGCATATTAAGGAAGGGAGTACTGAGCAGCAAAGTCCTGATAACTCTTATTACTTTCTGATATATCTCTTTGAACATTTCTTTTCCACTTTTTCCAATCCATTCTAATCACAGTGTTGCCAGCAGGAAGCAAAGCATCAGTCATACATACCATAATGTCTGGATGGCTATATCACTTAGTCTGCTGGTTAGATGAACCAGCATCAGAGCGAAGAACGATCAAGTCAGAGCACAGTTTGCTGTTTCAGCTTCTCACATGCAACAGGGGAATCTCACAGCACTGGCTCAAACACACACAAACACCATGCTCATCTCACACAGAATGACAAAGACATGCTCTTTGTATTTTCTCATTAGTACAGAGTTGCAATGCCAGTGCTGAGGTCGAGACTTCGTATGATGTTGAGGCAGGTGAGACGTGATGGATGTGTCTGTCATCCAGTTGTGGCTGGAGCGTTAACATCAGGCACCTATCAGACCAGGGTGCTGCTCTGTGTGTGTGTGTGTGTGTGTGTTAGTGGTGATAGTCATGTTAGAGAATGTGTTGAATCCACAACATCTTAACAACCACTCAGATAGATTTGAATGGTTTTAAATGATAACAGATGGATCAAGACATGCAGTTTATTACCAATGGTTACACTAATCACTACCAGGCTTATGTTCTATTGGGTCGATTTTAGCAAATAGTCTATAATATTTCCGCTTATTCCACAAACATATTGGTCAATATAGTCCATTTTAGGGATGTTGTCAAGTTGCAAGCCTTCATAGGCATGAGTAACTCCCTTTGAGACACTGAGATGGATTTTGAGTTGCCATGTCTGCCTCCTTTCTTCCTTTCAAAAAGAAAATGATCGTTGCACCGGCTTCTGTCAGTTGTGTGATGTTTTCTGAAGCACTGAAGGGTTTCAGGACAGCCCTTTATTTTTTTTCCCCACTTTCTGAAAGTGATATGTCCCAGTAGTCAGTACTTCACTGTATGTGTGCTCTTTTTTCATTACTTTATTACTTTCTTTCTTCCCACATCTCTGTGTAGATTATGTAGCCCCAACAGAGGAGGCAGCGGCCCCTGAGACCCCGGACCCTGATGCAGAAGCAGCGCCAGAGATCAACGGAGAACCTGGCGCTGACAAGGAAACTCACCATACAGGCGAGGTGAAGAACGGAAATATTTTATCTTTTATCTCAGTAGAGGGCTCCTGGTAAATCACAAATCTCAAAGCAACCGTTCCATCGTGAGTTCTGTTGGAGAACTGGCTTTGTGAAAAATAATGTCTAATTTTGTAACTGGTAAAAAAGCAGATACCTAAAAAGTGAAATAAGTGCAGGTCCAAATGGGTGAATAATATGAAGGTGAATATAGTTCAAACATGGTTATTTTGACATTGCAAACATTCTTGTCTTTAGCCGTCGTCCTCACTCCAAACTCTTATTTTGCAAATCCAAGAGCACAACCAGAAGTTTTGGGCCCTCTGAAAACAGTAGCACTGACACAATAAATACATAACTATGAACCCTGGAAACTTCCAGAGCCCCTGTCCAGCTCTGGGCCACCTAAATTATTCAGTGTTTTACGGTAACTTGTCTTGAAATGTAATGGCAGCTCTGTGTCTCTGCTCTTTTCTCACTGATTCTCACTGTCATTATGTGAACCTATAATTTCAAGAGATATATATCTTGTTCTGAATACAGGAAATGCCAACAATGGTGAGTGAGCCTGAGTCCACTGCTGACCCTGAAGACGGAGTCGAAGAACCTCTTGGTGATGAAGACGCAGAACCAGAAACTCCTACTGATGGAGACACAGAAACAGTGACTACTGCAGATGAAGACGCAGAACCAGAAACTCCTACTGATGGAGACACAGAAACAGTGACTACTGCGGATGAAGATGCAGAACCAACAACTCCTACTGATGGAGATGCAGAAGCAGCGACTCCTACAGCAGCAGCAGCAGCAGGCACAGAGGAGGAAGCAGCTGCAACAACACAAGGTGGAATTGAAATAAACATTTTGTGTGCTTATTTCACATGATTATTCTGACACAAATACAACACTTTCTTATTTTACATTAATCCTACACTGGCAAAAAAGCAGAATCTGCACACTGTTCTTTGCTCACAAAATTATTTTTTATTCACTGTTGCTGTGCAATGTTTTTAATCCATCAAATCTTCTCTCGTAGCGTAGCAACAGAGAATAAAAAAATCATTGAGAACAGTATGCAGATTCTACTTTTTTGCCATGATATGTACTGATTTTCCTCCACTTTAATGTTTCACTCCCATACCAGCAGGGCTAATATTATCTATACTGAGAAGCAACTGTGATTGTAATATTAAGAACAAATCTAATCAGTTCAGCATGAGGCCAACCTCAAATCAGAGGCCTAATACTAAAACACAACTGTTTTACAAATAAGGCCTTCTAAGTTCTGCATTTGTTCCTTGAATTTCCCCTTTCCAGGTGTTACCTACTCCTTCCATTCACCTCGTCAATGTGCGAATGTGTGGCAAAATTCTTACATTAAACAGTGCAGTAAAACAAGCCATCACAGCCCATGCCATAACAGTTTGGGTAAATGGATGATAAAAACATATCAGTGATCTAATACTTGCCCTCTTCTCTGTTTCACTCTCCTGTTCAGAGCCTGCAGATCCAGGGGTTGAGGATACAGAGACTGAGCAACCAACAGTTAACGGAGAGGAGGAAACTACCTTAAGCACTGATGCAGCACCTACTCAGGAGGTCAGTAGCAGTTTTAGAAAGTCTTAAACAACATCTTATTCAAACCTACTCTCTGACAAATATACTGTAGCCTAACAAACTTCC
This sequence comes from Maccullochella peelii, assembly GCA_002120245.1. Taxonomy (NCBI): domain Eukaryota; kingdom Metazoa; phylum Chordata; class Actinopteri; order Centrarchiformes; family Percichthyidae; genus Maccullochella; species Maccullochella peelii. The sequence goes on from LKNJ01001671.1 coordinate 144,083, forward strand.
CCATTCCAATTATATATAATGCTGTGTATAACGCAGATATTATTCAAGAGCTGCTATGCTAATGAGAAGTTAATGTGTCCTTTCTACGTGTTTATCTGCTATTATAATACATTTTTAATAGAGTGGACTTGGTGATGAGGTCGCACAAGCGACAGACCCAGCTGCAGAAGAGAGTGAGGAAGAACCAACTGATCCAGCAGCCGATGAAGATCCATCGGAAAGACTAGTAACAGTCCTTGACCCTACAAGTAAGAATATAGATGTCTGGGTGCATATTTTGCACGCTCTCGTACATGCACTAACAGAGAACAAGGCAAAAAGGATACACGTGGCATTCGTGAAAGCAAGAAATTTCATGCTTGTTTCCATGTTTTTTTCTTTTTTCCCCTGTTACAGAATAATGCCCTGAGACAGTGCATAAGAATTTATAAATTGCTACATGCTAAGACATTTTGGACCAAGTATTTAAGTTGTAGGTGTTTGTAAAACTTCATGTTCTGCCCCTTTGTTCTGGTACATTCTGTCTAATTAACATGTCATGTTAGCAACAGGCTTTTTACGTCATGATAAATCTCCTATATTTCTTATTTTTGAAATGTGTGTGTGTGTGTGTGTGTGTGTGTGTGTGTGTGTGTGTGTATATATATATATATATATGTATGTATATATATATATAACATTGCTAGAGATGTATGAAGCTGCTCTTATATGAACAATTACATTGTGAAAACACAGATGAGATGAGAAAACACCATCTCTTCTGTTTTTTGTCAACAGTTAAAGCGGGGGTGGCTGGTAAGGTGAATGCAGGTAAAAAGTTTTTTTTGTTGTTTCATTCTTCTCTCCTTTATCATTTGAACCAAGTCACTCCATCACAGTTTATAAACTTCAACCTTTCTGGAGCCAAGTCTCACTTCAGCCAAACAAATTACGAAGGCACACCACAAATAATTGCTTAGAAGTATGACTCAGAAGCTCTTTTCATTAACAAGAGTAAGACAACCAAATTAAAACCAGTTTATTTCACTTACAACAGTAACAATGAATCCACAAAGAAGGTGACCTGTTGGTGCTGGTGACAGATGGAAATGTTGAAATTCTACATAGCAGCATCTTAAAAACATTACAGAAATGGCAACTGAGCGGGGTCTGAGACTTTTGACGCTCCACCCTGTATGGGTTGTGGTTTTTTTTTTATCACAATCAGAGTGTCACCTTTTCTTATTATTCTTGGCATATAATGGCATTGTCTTTTCCGTTGTCTCTCCTTTCTCTTTGGCTGGTTTGGCTGGTCATTAGCTACTTAGTGTGGATGTAGCCTATAGTGGGGTGGGGGGGTGCTGTTGAGTGTTAAGGAAATGGTTGCTATGGAAGGTGGTTTCTTCCATGTGATAACTGGCAGGGGAACATTCTCGCACGGTGGTGACAGGAAGAAAAGAGTTGAGAAATGGAAGGGAGGATGAAGAAAGGAGAGGTACAGGCACAGTGAGGTGTAGAAACAAAAGGAAAGCGATAAACGGAGAAGCAAGGGGAAAGAGAAGAGAGGAGAAGGTGGTGAGGTTAATGGAAAGGCCAGAGAATTATTAAAGAAGAAAGGAGGCTCAGTGGATAGATATTAACACAGAAGAATGAAGAATGGAGAGAAATGGAAAAGAAGAATGAAAAGAAGAATGAGTATCAGAGTAAAACCTGGCTCAATATAATGTATGGTGTCATTACTTAACATTCATGGACTCCTCTGTGACAAATGGTGCTGCACAATCTGAGCATAATACTTACTCACTGTGATTTAGTGTCAGGATTTGTTGTAGGTGAAGGAAGAGGTCACTGGAAAATTGCACCTCTGAGGTTAAATTATCCGTAAAATAATTCAACGATCCTACCTCGCCCTGCCCAGCCTAAAACTGTTGTGTACACTGAGTCACACATGTGATAAGTCACTTGGGTTTTCCCCTGATGAATATAGAGTCAGGGTAGATATTGTCCCTGACAGATAATATCCTTTAATCTAAGTCAGCACTAGTTCACAAGATCACTGTCACACCCTTGGAGCAGGTAATGTTTCAGAGTCCTTATTTAGGACACCTCTGCAGGGCATTCACAAGGGGTCATGAGGGACTGAAGAGGGGTGTGCTTCCAATATGGTTGATATTATCATTAAATAGTTTAATATGGTGTAGTATAGTGTGTTAGAGAGACGACATGTTTTTGGTGAACATCTGGAAGATATCCCTCTTGGGCGGGTCGGTGAGAAGAGAATTTCCCTACAGGGATTATTATTGCATTTCTGTCACCAATGATATTTTATTATTGTTTCAGATGTAGGATTTGACTTGGAAAATGCTCTGCCAGAAGATACTGCAGAGCACAACCAAGGACATCCAGGGAAGAGCCGCAGTTTTGAATCTGGGGGTTAGTAACTACTTATTTATATACAACAATTACTGTTGATTTTATCATTGTAACCAATAAATTTCCTTAGTCTATAGGGATGCACACAAGAACCTTTGGGTACACAATTAGCAATGCAAACAGGCACTGATGAATAATAATAATAATAATAATCTTTATTTATAGAGCACTTTTCAAAATCCATGTTACAAAGTGCTTCACAAAGACAGTAATATTTAGAATGAAGGGATAGGTCTGTATCTTTCCTAGCCACAATCTTACGAATGCCTTTTTTTTATCACTCTGCATGCAGTTTGAAACTGTATGGAACAGTGAGATTAGCCTTGTTTATTGCAGGGACTGGATTTCTATGGGATCAGCAGCATCTCCACTCTGGGGAATAACATTACGCCTTCTCTAACAACAGGGTTTAGTACTTTGTGCTTGTTCGCCTAAACTAGCATTTTTTCCCTCAAATGTTTTGACAAATACATACACAATCCTAATAATTGTTGGCAACATTTGCACATGTAAACAGGAAGTGGATGGGACATTTGATATGATCTAATTTCTTTATAAATGCTGAAATTAGTGACTTGTCAACTACAACAACATGACTAAGTTAGACCCGTCACCAATCTTTGGAGAGGTTTAAAGTTGTGCTTCCTTACGTTATTTGAGCAAAGCAGCTTATTGAGCCCATAGATATTTGCTCATTGAGCTAAAAATACACTAATCTCACCATTCAGCCCTTTCTAACTTCATACAAAAAAGGCATTTGTAAGTTTTTCCTGCTTTTGTCATTGCCTTTTCTGTTGTAACTGGCATCAAGTCTTATTATTTAACATGAACACTGCCTTATGAACAATGACATCAAATGATGAGGCAGCCATCTTTATGCACCCGCTGTACTGGCTGGCATCAGAGCTACAAAGTTATACTTCTACCAAATGGTTCATAATACAAGGCCATTTCAAGACAGAGGCCTCATAAGCTGTGCTGTAGGACATTGTTCTGGTGGATCTCCATACTGCGAGAATGCCGTTGTGATTTAATGACCTTTGTTCCCATGACAAGAGACCTAATTGTCTCGTTTTACCTCCTGTGTTGAGAAAGTTTAACCACTAGCCACAAGGCAATTTGACAGCAGCACTTCAGCGCTGATTTTCCCGAAGCAGCTTCCCACAGCGCTCACCCTTTATTCCCCATCTGAAAGCTGATTCATCTAGGTCGGTATAATCATTATAATCTAGTGAAAGGCGCTTTTCTTTAGTGCTCTGTTATTTGCGGCTTTGTCAAGTTGAAGCAGGTAGAGGGCAGCCGTGATGTCACAGGCATATACAGACAGGCAGCACAGAAGGAGATAACAGGGTTGTTTGCATATGGATCGAATCAAAGATCAGAGAGAGAGACATGTCTCCCTCGGATATTTTATCTCAAAAGCCTCTCCATGAGCTTACAGAAGGGACATTTCATGCAGAGTGTGTGTGTTTCCAGACTGGTTAGGACAGAAACTCTAGACCTCCTGATGCCTCCAAGGTATAAACTACCACAAAGAGAATAATCTTGCCCTTCTCCTCTTCTTCTATGCTCTCTCTGCCACAGTGCTTTACATGCACCATTAACACATTTAAACTTGAAATGATGACGCCTTTTCTCTCCATCCTCCTTCAATCACCTGTCTCTCTTTCTTTCTCCCTTTAGCACATGCTGCTGGCGCCACAGGAAATGGTAAGGCGTTTTCTCTGTGCTCATGGTCAAAATATGCGTAATAACAACAAAACTAATCGCATCACACCATCTTAGAGTCAAAATCGCACAAATCCCAGTCAGATGCAGTGGTAGCTTCGCGTCCGCAGCAGTGAAACACACAGGATATTACTGGCATGCCTCTGACAATAAAAACAGGATACAAGACTCAGCAGAAAATGCCTCTCCCCTATTGTTTTAGTTCAAACACGGTTTGAAACTGTCCTTCTTTAAGAGTGTTTTACCTTGAATTCTCAAGTGTAGTCACGCTACGTCTGTTGGAAATGCTACTTCTGACACTCTTCCGCAATGGAAGTAACTTCTGTTCCTGATTCCCAAACAGATCCAGAAGAATGACATGTGCATGTTTGTGTCTGTTTAAATAAACGGTTTCTCGTGTCACATTTAGTATGTTGCTCCCATAGCGTTAATTTGCAAATCACTTGTCTTTACCATGGTGATTCCAAAGATGTTTGTGCAATTACCATAATGCATGACTGTTAAAGCCCTTTGTAAATGGTGCAGTTTCATGTTGCTGACTGTATTTTTGTGTCCTGTGTTCTAAACAACAGACAAACCTGAAGCCCAAGGTGAGTTATCCTTCCTGGTTTTTTTTTTGTTTTGTTTTGAACACATTAACCCACCCACCCACTCATACAATGCCCCAAACATACCTGCAGCATAAGCATTCCCCTATTGTCTCATGTCATTCAAAGAGCCCTAGGCAGTTGTTATGTGTGTTGTGGCTGCAGCTGCTGCATGACATTTTCCATGTTATTGTTTTTTTACACTTGAACTTTCATTTGAATTTCAATAAGTATGATTTCACAAATGACAAGTTCAGGCAAAGGAGGCAATTGGGGTATGGCTGTAACTTTAGGTGGCAGAATTTAACCAAATGACTGAAAGGTTTAAGTCACCATTTCTTCAGTTTGTAATGATAATTGTTTAAAAAAAACATTTAAATGTGTATTATAGGGAAGGCTAGCAGGACTTGGAGATAGAAGGGGAAAAAAAGAGTTTTATGATAGTCAACATCACTGCATCTGTTTAAGTATTATAGATCAGATCATCTAGTTCATCACATTGGACTGCAGGATGACAGGAAGTCAAATTAAAAGTGTAACTTTTAGCTTTCAAGTATTTCAAAAACCATTCCAAAGAAATCCTGTGTATGTAAGTAGTAATATAGATAAGTGATACATACTGATATATTGACAAGCTCTATTGTAGCTAGCAGATTTTTCTCTGACCTCAGCCATGTAGCATACAGTGATGTGATAGCGGTTGTGGCTGCTGACCACATATGATTATGTGTGGATTATGTAGTGCATCTTGTCTGTCAGTTTATCTCACTGTACTTGTACCTGTGTGTGTGTGTGTGTGTGTGTGTTCATGCAACCTTTTCACACCAGACAAACTGGTGTGTCCATGTCCTGCATTTGTACACATGCATGTTCATACATGTCTGTATCTGCACCCACCTTTACTTCCTTTTACTGACTCACTACATTCTCCTGTTTATTCCACTTAATTGAACTGACTCATTGCCTTTTTAAAATTTATCTTGAGTCACGTGAGTTCTTCGACTCACGCCACTCCCTTGTTTTTCCTCAGCATTTAACTTTATTTATCACTGGATTTACTGTACTCTTTCATTCTTGCTTGTGTACTTAAGTTGCTGACTCCCTTTACACCCCGACATCCCTTCTCCTGCCATCTCGCTCTCTATTGTCACTTCAGCATATCCTGCCATTATTACTCTGTGCTGACTGAAGCCACTGCAGGGACAATAAAGAGCTGGATTTTATAAGAGATGTTAATGAGAACAATGAGGAAAAACAATATGGTATACAATCCATTCTGTCTGATTTTTTTTCTTAAATTTTTAGTTCGAAATTGCAACAAAAAAAAAAGTGACAGATTGAATTCAGCCAAAGTTTGCACTGCCTTATGATCTAGTCATGCACTGTAATATGGCGTAGATGTCTTCCTTACATCTACCATTTGGTGTGTTCAATCTTTATTTTATCAGTAAGAATAAATACCTGTTATATAAGAATGTACTTTATATAGGATTCATCAATAATTTTCATGGTTTGTGTGCCTTTAACAGACTATGAGAGGTATTTGGTGTGTGCTATGACACAGCATGAAAACTATTCAGATCGGCGTTGTCATAGTAACTGGGTTACAGGTGCAGAGAGATTCGTGCTGTCACTGTGAATGCTTTCAGGGCTCTAAATGATAGGATATGCGAGTGAAATGGGATCTGAAAATGCTAGATGAAGATGATGCATCTCTCACACACCCACGCACACACACACACACACGCACACACACACACATACACATACACACACACACACACACACACACACACACACATTGTGTCGTGTCATTGCGGCTCGCTGCTGAATTGCCATTCATTATATCAACTGCAAAATGGTATCCAATGGTGATGCTGAACATTACAATCTCCATAAGTAGGTGTTACAAATGGTATTTTCAAATGATACTGACATGGTTGACTACGCATTTGCAGCTCTGGTGCCCCGGCCTCAATTATCTATTTTGTTTGTTTGCTTTCCTGCAGAGGCCAGCTCCGGCTCTTTAGCAGCCATCGTGAGTGCAATTGCTGTGACTGTAGTGGGAGCAGTCGTTGGATACTTCACTTATCAGAAGAAGAAACTGTGCTTCAAAAACAGACAGGGTAATTATTGTGATGACTAATTAACTAACCAAAAAAAAACCTAGAGCCTTGTTTCTTTAACATTGACCTGCAAGCCAAGATTTAGTTGTTTTTCTAGTGCAGTTTGGTGCCCACTTTATAAGAGCAGTCAAACAAAAGTTTTGGTCACAACTTGAGCCTCTCTGGCTTAGGTCCATGCCTGGACATGTTTAAAAGTCCCTGGTCTGGACTAATGCCATTCACTCAACTAACGTCAACCCCCATTAGAACTTTGGATCCTTTAAGAGTAAGTGACACCATGCAGGAGAGTGCTGAATGTGGTTGACTTGGACCATAGCAGAATCTCAGCCTTAAATCAAGCTTCCAGCGTCTTTAGTAACACTTTCCTTTAGCCCGACTGAAGTGTGAGGTGGGTGGGGTGCTGGTCTGAATATCAGAAGGTTTGGAGGTCAGCAGTCTTTCTTAGAGACATAGCAGACTCAGCTTTATAACCCTTAGAAGGTGTTGTCAATTACGGTCAACTCACACACATCCTGCATACCAATACTACCAATTCAGCAAAGTATTCATTTACAGTCAACATGAACAACGGGCCATTCAGCTTAAGCAATGTAGTGCAAAAGTCAGTCTCAGAATGAGGATTATCCTGGGAATACTTACATAAATAGATATTTATCAATGTTCTAAATTTGAATACACATCACTTTTAGAGATTAATTTATCCTATTCCCCTGCAAATTAATAACACAGCTCAGTCAGTATTCATGAAAATGAATGATTCTCCCTCAGCGGTAGAGAGTAAGAATTGTAAATGGCAATGTAATCAGCCTGGGGCTGCTCCAATGACAATAAATGGGAAGGGCTGACTGCTCAGAAACGAGTGGTTTTGAGCTTTTACACCAGAAAAAAATGAAACTAATTTTCATGGTGGTGATAATGAGCAATTAGAGCAGAGAAATATTAACATCCTCAGAAACTCCCCCTGGGTGCTTTCACTGTCATACTTAATTTATGGTTAACTAAATGCTTGTGATATTCAAACTGACTCATGATGACTTGTCTGCTTCATTTCGCATTTCTGTGTTTTTGCATCTAACTGATTTTGTCAATCTCTGTGATTAGAAGCAGATCCAGAAGCCGCACGTAAAACTGATGCAGCAGAGGCTCAGTCAGATCCCCAGGGTAGGACACAGACACGCACACACACACACACAAACACACACAAAATTAATTTAAAAAAGATACAAACACAGATTAAACACATACAGTACAGAAATGTTTTGACAATTACAGTATTTTTTTCCCCTTTTTGCAGTCCTTAGCAACCTGCTTAACTCCTCCTAGACCAGCAATGATCGCATGACTGCCTGGACCAACAACACGCAAGCAAAGTGGCAATCTCACTGTTGGGCTCTCTCTTCTGTAGAGCTAAACTACTGTGAGGCCCCAGTAGGGCTGTGTGTGTGTTTCTGTCTGTTTTATTGTGTGTGTGTGTGTGTGTGTGTGTGTGTTGGTCTGTGGGAGCGTGTGTTCATTCTTGTGTGTGTGTGTGTGTGTGTGTGTGTGTGTGTGTGCATATATGTGGGGAAAATATGAGTTAGATAAGAAAAAGCAAATAAATATATGTGAATCTTAGGGGGTTTATGATTGTTACAACATAGGAATTTAATAAAATGATTGGTCAAACTTTCTACTTTCAACCAAATCCAACAACTTTTTTAAAGAGATTAAATCTCAAATTAAGTGTGACCATGAGATGGCAAAATAATAGACTACCTTTTTTATTTTATTTGTATGGCTACTATCCAGTTCTAGTAATTTAGTGTGGATATAAACCAGTGACAGATATTGATGTTGTAAACGTTCAACTTTGTACTGAATTCTTAAAAGTGTATTTTTGTTTTTGTTTTTTTTGGTTGCTAATTCTCTCATTGTTTGAGCCACCCATATGATTTGGAAAATCCTCTGGCAACCAGTTGCTTAAATTAAACATATTTCTCTTTTTCAATGTCTGCAATACAAATGCAGGATAAATGGATAACAGGGGGCTTCAATAACTACCACTGTGTTTCCTGGATTCTGGCTAGGAAAAATAATCCTAGGATTCTGGGGATGCTGTTACGTGGTCCCATGTGTGTTCAGTGGGCCACTGATGTCACTGTGTGTTACTGTGTGTGTGTGTGTGTGTGTGTGTGTCTTTCTTTTTTGATTGGTGAAGGGGCTTAGTTTTAAATCATGTTGGGTGACTTCCACTTCTCCTCAGTCAGTTTGATGAGTGAGAATTTCCAATTAAACAAAAAAAATCCAAATGTAACAAACTCATTGTAAAATTGATTCAAAACTAAGCAACATTTTAATTTATTTGACACTATTATCCCCCCCATTTTTGAAGTTATTAAAAAATAAATCTATTTTGAAATTTACTGAGGTGAGTTGAAGTGAAGTCTAGCCCAACCCTGTTTCTGTCAATGGTTGAATGTTCACCTGGCATGGACAAATTCAAAAGAGCTCATGTAGTAATGTATTAGACATTGTTCTGATGTAGTATGTGTCAGTCTAGTTGTGATGCAGTAATTTCTCTTCTATAGTGCCTTTCACTGACACAGCCTGGCTTGGCCAATCTACAGACACACAGGGAAGAGAGCTGGGACATTGAAAGTGAAAACAGGCAAAATAGTCGATGAATGTATCACAATAAAGACAACTGAGGAATGTATGATCTAGATTGATTCATAAATGATCATTTTAGTGGTTGAAAAGCCTCACCTTGAACTACTCATGTATGCGAACCTGTTATACATTATTGTGCTTTATTGCAACAGACATCTGTTCAGGGTGGGCCAGTTTGCTGTTGTAGTTCTAATACTTTTTAAACTAATATTACATTATAAACTCTTTTAACAGCCTATGCTAATATATATAATTTCAGCAGTTAAACTCATTGTGTGTCTCTTTGTTTGAGCAAGCCAGTTGCTGTCACAGTGTTTTTGTATCATTCATATTTCCACATTACAAACACCATTCACCTGTGATTTTATATAAATTTTACATTTAGCAGTGGTGCCTCAGAGCTGACACAGGTAGTCTTTAGTCAACTTGTTTGCTGTGGTATTTTGTGATTATTATTGTGAAATGCCCCAGAAGCAGCGCTACTGCATTAATAAAAAAAAAAGCCCAACTGTTTGGGTTTTTTTTGCCTCTGTAGCACAAAAAATATTAACTTCTGAATGTCTTTTTGTTGCCTTGCAGTTTTGTACTTGCTCTGCTCCCTTTAAACTTTGATGATAGGGTTATAGAGGTTGCATAGTGCTGCAGTTCATGTAAAATGTGTTACTTGTAAAGCATATAGCTGCAATACAGGACAGAGACTGTTGCTAACAGCCTAGCCTCAAGCTGAGAAATATTAATAGTCTGTGATGTCACATATCGATTAATCCTACTGTATAAAGTGTGGGCTGGATGCCGGGTCAAAGCTCTGTTTGAAATGCCTTCTTAATCCTGTGATCTGTGATAGACTGAGTTTCTCTTGACACATTGAAACCAAGTGGATAGTGTGTCTGAAATCTCTTACTGCATCTGCTACAATGGCATGGAGTGATAATGCACAAAATACCCGTTAAATAATGGTACAAGCTTTCAGATGTAGCCACTGATGCCTTCAAAACAAAACATCCTGCTTTTAACGCAGTACATGCCCCCCTTTGTGCACTTCAGTAAGTGCAGTAGAAATCAGCAAGAACTATCTATTGTCCTGCTGTGCACACATTCAGAAAACTTGCTGGGTCTGATTTGATGTAAAGGAGAGTGAAACAACAATACATTTTTAAAAATGGAACAAGAACTGCGTGTGTTTTGAGCATTATGGTCCACTCTACATTTAGTCCCAAGCAGTCAGATTTCTTGCAAACCCAAATGATTGGAGCACAGCATCCAAACCCAGAATGTAAACCAAGGAAATCATGGACTTACTGGGTCCTGAAGTGCACTTCCCAGATAATGCTATGGCATCAATCATGGCGCTGAACAGTCCTGCCTTAAACCGCCTCTTGAATATTCCAGAGAGGAAAACAAAGAACAGTGTCATCATCAGAAAGAAAGAGTGAAACAAGCAGAGATGTTTTGTCATTAAACATATTTAAACAATTCATTTTTGATTTAGACTAGTGACTCTTCCTTTTTATTTAAATATCCTGTGTTTTTATTTTGTGTAGGAACTGTCTTCTTCATTTTTGTCATCTGGCATTTGTGTTGTTCTTCTGGAATTGTGTAAATAATGTTTGAGGAGTCAATTAAACAGTTTTCGTGGGAATTGGTGTTTTATTTCCCTGCCAAATATCTTTGTCTGGTTTATGTGTGTGTGTGTGTGTGTGTGTGTGTGTGTTTTACTATCATATCACATAAAATTACTTTATTTAACTCATTCAAATGTTAGCAAAACTTTGTCACAGTAGGTCAACAGGTCTACTTTATGCTTCACTGATCTTAAATAACGATATTCAAATCCTGGTATTTTTCTATTTTTCTATTTGTTTTTTTACAGTTAAGACATAATGCATACATAATTTATGGTTTTTTTTCATTGCTAGGAAAACATCTTTATGTAAGGTTTGTGCACTCTCTCTCTCTCTCTCTGGTTGTGACTTTCTTTAGTTTCTGCAAGCTGTTGGAAAGTTAAGAAAGCTCAGGGAGAACAAAGGACAAACAGGCATCATAAGACATGACCTGAAATGCTTGATATGTCAGGTATTTGTAGAAGGAAACTCATATAAATAGAGTTTCAAGCTTTGTGAATGATTAATGGTGACAGGTCAATAAAGACACACCTGAGGCCCTCAGAAGTAAAATGTAGGAACCTGCGTAGGTTTCTCTTGCCAATCGTATACACACATAATTCCTGTGCATGTGCTCATATTCATTTCATACCCACCAGCCATTACACCCACACCAACAGTAAACCATCTTATTAAACCCAACACTGTGAGTGGTTATGATGACTTGATGTTGACTCACTAACGGTGTTGATTTGAAGTAAATCAACACCGTTAGTGAAAGTAGATCAGACTAAATGATCTTTCATGGTTGAAACAATAAAACTCAGCTGTGCTGGTGTCTGCGGGATAAACGTACTCATAAAAATACCAGAGGTGAAAGATGCATTCAGATAATTTATTCATCATTAACTAAAAGTACCTATACCCCAGTGTTGTAATACTGCATTACAAGTAAAAGTGGTATAGTTATAAAGAAGGGTTCCAAAGTGTCATGTTATTGATTTACTGGAATATGACAGCAGCAGTTTAATGTTGTAGCCATTCCAAGCGGCAACTATGTCAACCTGCTATTCTTGTAGTGTTGGGTTGTATAAACCCAACCTGGGTCACAAGATACAGCTGAAGGGTCACGAGATGGACATGAAAGAAGAAGACAAAATGTTAAAGTAATACAAAATTATTTTTAGGTTTTCTGGCTCTATGCTTTTTTCTTCGATAGTTTTAAAATTGTCAGTACTCCAAAAAACAATTAAACTGACCCAATATGCGAAGGAAACATCACTCTTTGGTTAAACTGCTCACAACTCACAGACAACATGTGATGGGAGGTCATGAGTATGCATCGCCTCTTTATAAAGGATCAAAAAGGTTGGGGATCAGTGCTTTAAACTACAGCAATGAACAATTCATCATGTTTTATGATATCATAAAGTCTTGATCTACAAAGTAACTGGAGAGTAAAATATAGTGGAGTAATTTCCGTTTAACATGTAGAGGAGAAGAAGCAAAGTTGCACAAAATGGAAATCCTGAGTGAGATACAAATACATCCAAACTGTGCTTAGGCAAAGTTACTTTCCACCCCTGGAAAATATTCTTTGGACTGAATCCCGGAACATTTAATAAAACACAATTTTGATACCCATCTATGAGTATGGATGTGATACAATACAATAGCATGATAGCTGAAGAGTGCATGTTTAGAAAACATGTTTCCATTCATCAGTATCAGGAAAGTAAAGCAGAGGATGCCAGCTATGAATGAAGAGAAAGACTTGGTGTGAGTTTCATCTTGTTGAAGTTCTGAAACAGCGTTTCCCTATGTTTTTGGTTTATGACCCCTTAAAATAAAACGCTGTCTTCTCGTGACCTCCAATCACAGGTTATGGCCTTTGTGTGGACATGAGGTGTGAACAGTTTACCTAAAGAGCAGTTTTTCCTTGTCACAGTTTCATTTTAAGATTTTTAAATACCAAAGAGCTCAAAGTATGTTGTATTTCACAAGAAAAAAGAAATAGAGAAAAGTCAGGAGAAAAAAACACATTGTTTTGTGTAACAGAATATATATAACCTATATATATATATACACACACACACACA
>LKNJ01001672.1:0-23232 GCA_002120245.1 Maccullochella peelii
GTTACATCACCTGAAATGATTCAGATCCCTTTTAAGATCCCCTACAAATATGTATTAAGACATAAAAATACTCTGCTTGCAACAATAATTTGTCTGATAAGTTTTTTCCCATAGAAAAAGTTCAATTAGCTTGTTAAAAATTCTTAAAATTACATCTATTCCTTCCTCATTGAAAAGTCTATGAATATGCAAATATTTTTCATTTCAGAAGTTTGACTGCTGGACACAGGATGTCTCCTACTTCACTATAAAGTCCATTCTCAGTGTTTGTGCACTGGAGGTTTCAAGTTTCCACATCACACTTGTGTAAGTTGCATGCTGCACCATTATTGGCTTTTAAAAGAGTTGTGAATCCTCTCGTACGTCCACATGTTAAACTGAGATTTATGGTGAGCACAGAGAAACTTTCCACCCTTCAGCAGATGAAAGTGAAAACAAACTCTGCACAAACGTCACTTGCAGTGAAGGAACAATAAGAAAGAGTAGGGCGGGGGAGAGCCATACCTTCTCATTTTCAATCTCGTCTTTGTATGAGCGCTGGTCCTCTTCCAGAGCCTGGGTCAGTTTGTCGGAACGCTTCCTGAACTCCTTAGTCAGATCCCGCCGGTCATCTCTGCAGATGGCCAGCTCCTTCTGCTCCTTGATCAGCTGTTCGTATTTTTTCTGTGGACACACACACACACACAAGCTCCGTCCACTAACTTTTCTTTCTGCATGAATGTACTTTCCTAAAGTAAGCAGAGACAAAATAAACTAGACTCCCTGTGCATCCTTTTATACACATTTCCCCAAACTGAGCCTGACATGTTTTAGCATCTTTGGAAACTTTTTGATTTGAGTAGCCTACTACACAAACTACTGAATCTTCCTCTTAAATTTCCCCCTGACTAACTAGGTTTAATTTTAATGAATGAAAGTGTCACATTCTTCTTCTAGTCTTCATTTTGTTCAAGCACTTTCTGTTAAATAGAAGTTAAATAGTAGGATTTCCCTTCAGTGTGTCATTTTGACATATTTTAAACTTAATTACACAAATGATGTTCATGAATGTTTCATACTAGTTCCTCAAAACCATATTTACTACTGACATTTTCCATATTCTGTTAAATACATCTTTTTTACGACATGCGAGTGGCATCTTTTATACACAGTACATTTGATACTTTTAATATTATACTGTACACTTTAATTTTGCATAAACATGAATAGAATATGGCATTTAGATACATTCAGTCTCCTTTAATCTGTGTGAGTAACAACTTTTGTATAAATCTATACTTATTTCCACTATATTAATGCAAGGGTCACATATATTTATCCAAAACAACATCTGTACGTTCTGTTTTTTATTCAGTGCTTGTTTTTCTTATCTTATGTCCTGCTCTGTGCATAGAAACCTGTCACTCTTGCAACCACCTGATTTCCCCACAGGGATCACTAAAGAATCATCTATTTTACATCAAAACACTGCAAGCCACATTATAGCGCTCTCTGATAAAGCATGAGGTTCAGTGCACCTTGTAGTTGTCGATTAAAGCTGTGATTCCCTCCAAGGTGTCCTCGGAGGGCTGTGGGTTGTCCGTCACCAGAGAGAAATCCTAAAACACAAAGACACATAAATAAACAACTCACCTCATATATGTTAGAATGCAGAGGAGAGCTGAGTTAAGTAGACATGTTTAGGAGGATAAGTTACCTTCAGTAAGTGAAATGACAATTATGTAATAAAAACAAAAATACAACAAGAATGTTTCAGTGAAGCTAACAGCTCAACACACAGAGAAATGTCTGGAGCCGGAATATTACAGGTATACTTTGTAAATTCTTATGTTTAATATTCGTTTCTAACAACATGAGGATGAACAACAACATGACAACAGGAGAAAGCAAAATGAAGTCTCACCTCATCTGAAGACATAGTGAGAGTTATCTGGAATAATTCACAAAATATTTAAGTTTTTACATGCCGTCAGCCAAAGTCAGTGTATTAAATTCACTTTTTTAAGCTCGATCTAACAAAGACTGCGTGTCAGTAAGGAAAAACACTGCTAAACTATAAACTTGTAGATATAGCGAAGGCCCTGCTGTCAGATAAACAAACCACCGCCTAAACGACTCTTAAAATCTTTAAATACGTCAGAATAACTTATAAGAAGTCATATTCAACTAAACTTTTGCCAGCTGAGAACTTTCATATTACACCTACACTTCCGTTATATTGGTGTGTTTAACTAAACTTAAGTTTTTATTAGAAAGTAGTTCGGTGGCAACTTACCGGCTGTCGACGATCTGAAGTCTCTTTTATTCTTTCAGTTTCTTTTTCCCAGCAGCAAGAAGCCCTGAACGTGCCTCTGGTCTCCAGCAGGGGGCGCTGCATTCAGGTGCTGTCGGAAATATCGCCTCTCTACATTACAACCATGGATGTATAATAAGACTTATTCTTATAATACATTCATGATTACAACAACGGCGAAGCACCAGAGGGGGGAGTCATTTTATTTAACTACCTTTTGAATAACTAATTACCTTTTTTATTGTAATTATGACGATTTATGATTCACTTCAGAGGGAAATATACTTTTTTCTCCAAGATCTTGCAGCTGTAGTTACTAGTTTCTTGTCTTACATTCAAAGCACAGTATAGCAGTTCGTAAACAGTGGTGGGAAGAAAGCACTCAGATCCTTATTGCTGTTAGGTTTGGCTCTAATGTTGCCTTTGGTTAGAGGGAAGAACCCAGATCCTACAATCCTCTTTTGGTTATGTTGGACCTCTTTCTGGGGGTCGTAACAGGGAGGTAAGAGGGCCAAGTGCTGTAGAAAACCTGGCGGGGAGGATCATCCGAGGGACACGTGAAACAGCACTCCTGAAGACAGGATTGGATCCGGAGATAGGTGCATTAAAGGACTGCGCAACTCTGAAAAACCTGAAAAGTCCACATTTTCTTAAGTTCAGGTTTGGTGACTCATCCTGATGCACCTTGGCTTGAAGCAACACCTGATGGGCTGGTCTGTGACCCACTTGAGAGCATCATTTGGGTTCGCTAAAATAAAATGCCCAAATGCTGTAAGCTACATTGAGTGCAGGTGCCTCAGAGTTGACCATGCCACACACAAGTTAAAGGAAAGCCGTCCTCATTATCGGAAAGGGCAGTTGCTGATCACAGGTATGGAATGGTGTGATTTTGTTGTTTGTGCCCATGACAACATGTTTTACAAAGAGACACAAATGTGATAAACATCCTAAAACAGATTTGTGTTTTTTCTTTTCTACATATCTGCCAAAATACCTCTCTGTGCACTAACTGAGGAAATACACTGTAAAATATCACCAAGTATAAATCTTCCTACAGTTATGGCCAGAAGCTCGCCCTAAACAGATGCTTAAAAATGAGTAAACATTTTAAAATAATTTGTTTGTTCACATTTGATTGGAGCAATTCAATTTCAGTTTGGGCTTTGTGTTGACTAGTTGAGGGTACGTTTTTGTCACCGTCCATAACTGTAGTGGGATCTATAATATACGGAAGAAATAGCTACAAAACAACAAAAACAATACACTTCAAGTTCATGAAGAAAGTGAGTCACAACAATGAATATCAAACATACATAATGTTGATGGAGATATGACACTCGACTGGTATTTTGTTAATAACATGCTTTAAACCTGCAATTACTTTTATGGCCACATGGTGGCAGCAGAAAACAATAAGCAACAAGAGCAGTGAGAGTGAACCAAAACAGTAAAGTTGTGAGCCGGACAGCTAAACAATGAGTTGAAACTTACTATAAAGCTGAGGGGAGGAACTACGTACTTTTACTCATGTACTGAGTGTTTCAGTTTTACGTGACTCTGCCTCTGCTCCACTGCAATTCAGAGGGAAATGTTGTACTTTTTACTCCACTACTACTATATCGGACCGCTGTTGAATTACTTTGCATTTTAAGACATTAAACACAACACGCGAATATTCGCCCTTCTGGGTTCATACATCATCCGGAGGTGTATTTCACCGCCTTCTCCAGGAACTGCGTCTGGACGACCACTGCTTCCAGCGCTACATGAGGCTGACCAGTGCCAGGACTTACTACTACAGCGGTATGAACCCAAAATAAACAGATTTTGCTGTGATTTAATTGCAATAAACGGATCAAAACGATGCCGAAATCGCTACATTATGATGCAGATCAGTAAAAAGTCTAAATTCATGCTTTGTCCGGTCTGTCCGCAAGACGACAAGCAAACAACTTTTAAAATACTTGTTTTCTAAATGGAGTTCGGATTAATCAGGGCTAGTGACTTGGTTGATAGTAAAGTACAACAGATAGCTGCAATCAAGTAGCAAACACATATTTTCAGAACTTACCAGGTAGTCCAACTTGCTCACTTAATTTTCTTCGGTCTCTGTACACATATGAAGCAGTGTCATAGAGCTCTGGGTGCTCACAGACGGCTAATGCATCCAATCACGCCGCGCGTAACAAGCAGACACCTGACCGATATGATATATTGTATTACAAGCCAACACATTGCATTGTCTTCAGAATCACAAAAATAAAATGTACCGTTGCATTGCCAGTGTTAGGGAACTCATCTGCGGTCCCTGCCCTTGTCACAGGCACCACCGTGTGTGTTGCTGGCTCTACCTGCCTCCAAAAGGCCATCAGGTGAGCGCGAGTCCCAAACCTGTGGCACACATGTAAATGTGTTAGGTAGGTGTGGAATGTAAAGTACTAAAATGCATGATTTTGGAGCAGTAAATAACCTTTCAAGAGGGTAAACACACAACTGCCTAATCACTGCCAAAAAATGCTTTAATAAAAATACAGCTTATACTGTTGTAGAGAAATAACATTTTGGCTTACCTTGTGTAAAACCTTATGTCGTCGTCGGAAGCAGCGAATCGCTCCAAGCCGAACTTGTTGCCGTGTCCTCCATTTGTTTCTGTAACCTCGTGATCTCCGCACGCAGATCTTCCGTGTGGTCCAGATCAAGTGCCGCGGGAAAGAGGAAAGAAAAGTCAATCATTTTCTTCAAAGTGCACATTGCATAAATAATGTTAAGTTTAAGCCCCTTAAGTCAGTACTAGTGTCAGTACTGATCTAAATATGCAGGGAAGCTTTGTATGCAGGGGTCAGTACAATAATTGAGCAATAAAAAAAAAAACATGCTTTTTATTTTCAGGATTCTGCATACTTGTCAATAACTGGATCACCCTCTCCTGGTTAAAAAAAAAAAGACAGAGGCTTGGGACTTGACACTGCTGTTACATGCACAACGTTAGTTTGCAGTAATGTTAGCTAATAACATTATTTCTGACTTTAAAAAAAATCAGAATTCTGATTTGTTTTTGTTGGTGAGTCTCTCTCTCTCTCTCTCTGTCCCTAGGTACTATTTCCCCTCCTCCTGCAGCAGGTGATTGCACACGGCTGGTCTCCACTTGCTCATCAGGGGGAGGTGTACAAAAGCTGGGAGAGGAGATGCGGACGAGACCAGTGCGCCATGCGGCAGACTACCAGATAGTCTGTGTGTACCGGGTTCGGTAGTGTGACTCTCCGTGAGGAGAGTGTGGTTTCTGTTTAGCGCTACAGCTGATCTCTCATTGTTTGTGTGTGTGGTTCCCAGCTCCTGGTGTGTGACATAGTGTGTTGTTTGATTGGATAATAAATCTCTTGCTTGCGCCCATACTTGCGTTTCCCTGACTCTTTCTGCCCTGGGTTTTCTTCTGTTTACTCCCCTCTTCCCCTGGACACTTTTGGAGAAGTAACACCGATTTTAAAAATTTTTTTCTAGCAACGCTGTACGCGCGGCGGAAGTTGTCAAGCAGCCCGAGATTTCACCGGAAGTACGTAACACTGAGAGCCTATTGATCGAGGTGTAGTTAATGTTTTTTAAGACGATCATATGTTGTTTTTAAAAATCATAAACTGAAAGTAATTAAAGTCACATAAATGTAAGTGGAGTAAAAGATGAAAGTCGCATACAATTTGAATACTCAAGTAAAATACACGTACCTCAGAATTGTACTTCAGTACTTGAAATACGCATGCAGTCGTTATATGAAGCACCTCCTGCAGTAAAAACATTACTTCATACAACACATCGCTCAGTTAAAAGAAACCAACCCTGTTTTTCATACCAAAGTACATTTTCTCACCGTTTCACATTTTTAATGCAGGTTTTTTTCTCCTCAAGAGCCCGCACATCCACACACGTTTTAACTCTGATCAGAAGTCTTATTAGACAAAATTAAAATCACATGTAGGTAATGACAGTGGTTTAAAACAAGTCAGTAAAAAATGTTTAAAATAACCTGTTTACCAAGGTTGTGCAGGTACTTGCATGTATTTCTTTACTGCAGTTCCTATAATAATACTCAACACATTAATGCTAATCTTTTTCAAATATAGTACTGTTTACTTACATGTTTTAACGTATGTTTAAGTTTTTAGTCATTTTTCTTTTTGTGGATATAAAATAAACCTTGATTACCCACTATGAAGTAACGTCACCATGTAATTATTTGTGTTCAACACCATTTGACCGACAGGCAGTTTAGTGAGAAAAAAAAGTGCATGAATGTTTGTCTTAAGGTGGAAATCTGTGGGTCTTATTTCAATACAAATCAATTTCATGTCAATACAATCTGTGAAAGGCTGAAGTCCCACAGTCAGTGAGAGGTTTAGAGACAACCAGGTGTGAGCTGATAAGATTCATGTTAATATATCCGACAACAAAGATTATATTAAGTAGTGTCATTACATCCGAGTCTTGTC
Source organism: Maccullochella peelii (assembly GCA_002120245.1). Taxonomy (NCBI): domain Eukaryota; kingdom Metazoa; phylum Chordata; class Actinopteri; order Centrarchiformes; family Percichthyidae; genus Maccullochella; species Maccullochella peelii. Next base: position 6,775 of record LKNJ01001672.1, read on the forward strand.
ATCTTCTGAAAGCATTTAGTAAAACTATTTCAAATGGAAGTATTGACTATCAAAATGCAGGAACCAGATCAATAATGCATCTGAATCTATTGATCACAAACTCTTTAACCAGACTGGGGAACTTGGCAGAGACGGTAATAACACTTCACCAAAAAATAAATCTGATGGCATCACTACAATAAATTTGGTTTTATTCACGTAGCGTATTTTCCTCCGATGCAATTCAAGAGATAGAACATGTCAATATAAAGTCAACAGTCAAAGTCCATTTTTTAAACTTTTATTTTGTGAAACCGAGTGAAGTTAGAATCTGAGCTTCTGGAAGAACCACTTGTTCTTGCCCGTCTTGTACCTGGAAACAGAACAAAAACATTTAGTACATTTGACACATTACAGATCGGAGGAGTGTCACCTGTGACCAAAGTTAACTGCATCACATCTGGGCAACTAATCTAGTATCTCACAATCTACATCACACTGCAGTCAATTTCTGGTCGAATTACTAATGTTTATTATCAGGAAGAGTATTCCACTAAAAAAAACAAATTCTACATTCACAAAAGACATGATTCTATAAGTGAAAGGCATTTTCTTTCCCACAAAGGATGGAAGGTAAGTCACATCACCAGCAGCGTGTGGTGAAGGAAATATTTCTGGTTGATGTGGTTAAGATCTGCCATTATTTGTCTGAATAACCTCTGAAAGGTCAAATCAGAACACGTGGATCTGATGCACACTGAACTTTAAGAACTGATCATTTCCATTGTCCTCTTAAGCATCCCCCCCGTTAACATCGGAACGCAAAGCTTAAGTGATTAAAAAAAAAAAAAACGGAATCCAACAAAACTGTGTGGACTCACCTCTCCTCAAACTTGACCTTGGCTTCCCGCCTGGCTTTGCGCTTGAGAGCAGGATCCCTGAAGACGTCCTTGTTGACAACAGTTTTGTCAAGAGGAATATCCACAGAGTATCTGAAGGAAAAGGAGCACAACGATGAAAAGTTAGTTAAACCCGTTTTACATTTGTACAAGTGCTCATTTACAAATGGAAGCTTGTTGATGCAACCAAGTAGTTTTACATTAGAAACACAAAGTGCCTCAAACATGAGCATTACTTTATGTGTCCCATATGACAAACAGCTGATCGGAACACAAAGCAGCTCATCTAATCCAAGTTTGTGTTTTGTTCTAGGTCTGCAACTAACATTATTTTCATTATTGACTAATCTGTCCATTATTTTCACGATACATCGTTTAGTCTATAAAATGTCCCAAAAAAGTGTGAAATGCTCATCACAAGTTCTCATAGTGACATCTTCAAATAGCTTCTTTTGTCCGACCAACAGTCCAAAAACCATAGACTCATTTACTGTCATAAAGGACAAAGAAAAGCAGCAAATCCTCACATTTAAGAGCCAGTAAATGTTTGACACTTTTGCTTGAAAAATGACTTTAACGATTCATCGATTCAAATAGTTAATTTTCTTTCGATTGGCTAATCGTTGCAGTTCTATTGCAGTCCACATCTAGTGTATACAGAGGAATTCAACAGTTCCTTGAAGTTATGCAGCCTCATACATCTGATAAGGAGCAACATTTTAGGCAAAACACACACTTTAACAGGCAGCATGTTAATCAATAGCCACTCTTCACTTTGTCATGTTCAGAATTACATCAGGGTCTTAGTGAATTCAGATTTATATTTCCTTACAAAAGCATCATCTAAATTTACTACAAATCACATCTTATTTCCAATCTCATTTACACGACCTACCTTACCTACCAACAGTCAACCTATCAAATACGACAAAACTGAACCGATTCCTGCACCTGGACTACAGCAAAACTGCTTTTCAGGGAACCAACAAAGTGCTTAATACCTATTTTAAAGAACTAACATTGAATCGGAACAGCTCCAGGTAAAAAGTCTATAAAGTAAGTGTTTAAGCTATGGTCTCAAGTTTATATGTCGGGATACCGCCTCAGATGTTTATAGACATTTTGCTTCATCAACCCCCGTTTGTATTGCTGGAGAATAAGCACTTCAAGTATACTACTGCACATCAGTACATTGTCAAACATTACCACCACCCAAAATATAAGTAAAACGATGGAATATCCTATCACAGGAAATAAGTATATGCACGGGACACTGACCTGGTGGGCATCAGGTGGTTGTAGTTGAACACCTTGACAAAGGCCTTGATCTTGGACCTCTTAGCGATCTTCTTCTTGCCCATGGTTGTGGTCACCTTACGGGGATAGCGGTCGATGCCTGCGACCAGAGCGTGGCTGTAAGGACGGTCGGTTGTGCCATCATCAATGTTCTGCAAAGAAACAATTAGAGACTGTGATATCAGGCAGACACTGGCCAGCTCCTTTGACATCATTCCTGCAATTTTACATACATGGCATTTGAATTTAGGGAAATGTTACATATTACTGTTGGCGTTAGTGTGAAAAAGGCAGTGAATACATAGGAGATGAACATAATAGTTAATTCAACTAGCATATTTTCGCTCTGAGCATATTCATACTCAGGGATATATGTTGTTTTTCCAGACCCATCATTTTGACTCACTAAGCAGCAGATAACATCCACCCAGAGCCATGTTTTACCTTGACGATGACAGCTTTGCGCCCGGCGTAGCGTCCAGCTAGGACCATCACCACCTTCCCAGGCTTCATGAACTTGCCCATTTCTGCCACAAAGAATACATGGTCAACCCCAGTGTCCCCACAGCAAATTCAATACTTCCCACGCAACAATACTGATGTGAACCTGACCAAGTCAAACAGTGAAATTTGGGGAAATATCTTCAAGTTGTCGGATAGTTGTCGCTGCCTGACTGGTCGGCTAAGTTAGCATTAGCCTCCAGCTAGAGAACGGCTTCCAGACAACTTCCAGAGCTTTAAACATTTATTTCGCTCTAGCCACGGATACGGTTAGCACTGGTTAAGTTATAATCAAACCAAAAAGCACATTGGGCAGTCTGGACATAAAGTTAGCCCCTTTAACAGGCGGCTCAGATGGAGACTGCGCTTCTACATCAAGGAAGCTGCCATGTTGAAATGAGCGCTACGGAGACGAAGCGCTGCAATAACTGCCAATTATCTTCCTTTGTCAATTAAAAATACACGAAAATAACAGACACATCTTAGCTAAAGGACTGATTGTCGCAGGTATGGTTTGATAAAAACTGTAAAATTGCCCAGATTTGGAGCGATGGTTCAAGATTGTTTCAAGGGAAATGCACTCACTGATGCTGTTCTACGGCCACCGCTAACAGGAAAGGAAGTAGAGAAGGTTTTTGTCAACTTTGACCCTACCGATCGACTTACGTCACTTCCGGATGTAATTTTCTGTTTGTAAAGAGAGTCCTGACCATTTTGTTTCTCCATTTCTTTAAAATAGAGAAATACATCACACATCGTTTGGCTGCTAAATGTTATTTTAAATGATTTTATTTAAAAAATATATAAGTAAAAAAACAAAATGAGGAAGACAGACGTGACATATATTGTGTTTAATTTGCTTTGGTATGAATTGTGTGGTGGGAGAATTTACTATTTTTTTACTTTTTATTTTTTTACTATTTACTGAAGTAAAAGTGGCTATACCTCAAGGTAAAATCACTCCACTACAAGTAAAAACATTCAAAATCTTACGTAAAAGTACAGAAGTTTGCAGCAAAATATACTCAAAGTATCAGTATCAAAAGTAAGCACTCATTATGCAAAATGACCCTCTGTCCGTGTGATATTATATTAGTGGATTATTACAGATACATTGCAGTATATGCAGCATTCTATAGGTGGTTAAAGTTAATTTTAACTACTTTATATTTTGTTATTCCAAACAAATCAAATACATTACGAAATCTGACATAGTAAATATCCCACAAACTTATATATCTTTATATTTTATTAAAGATTTGTAGATTTTGTAAAGATACATAAACAACAACAATCTGGAGATGCTGGAGGATTATTATTATTTCACTCATTAAACTAATTATAAAATTATTGAAAAAGCTACAAATGTTATTTTATATTATAAAAATAAGAACCAGAAAATACAACTAACTTACTAATTTCAAATCAATAAGTCCAAGTTTTCTGATTCTCTTTCATCTTAGAGATAGAGCTATGCCTCTTGCATTTTCATTATTTTATTTTTCATTTATTTAAATCAATGTGTAAGTGTTTTTTCATTTAACTTATGCAATGGATGTCTCATTGAGGCTGTTCTGCCTTTGTTCTGCGTAAAATGTGTTCAAATAAAGTTGGAAAAAAGTTCATCATTAAAACAAAACAAAACAAAATCCAGAATGTGTAAAGTTTTGCTTCTTGATTTCAAACTGAAAAGGATAAAGACTCATAAGCAACACAGCGGTTCATTTACTGTTTAATTTGTTTACAGCTGCAGGTATGCATTAAACATGATAAAAAAAAATAAACACAATTCATATCTCCAAATATATTATTTGTGATTAAAGCGATTCAATAAAAATAACATAAATAGCACAATTTAAATGATTCAGTGTGTCTATTGTTCCCAGACTGAACAACTAACGTTCTGATATGTTCTACCTGCTTCAGAGTTGAGCTAAAACATGCTATCCAATAAATAAATGTCTCTTTACATAAATCACAACATAACAGCTGAACAAAAGACAACAAAAATGGGAAAATAGGAAGCAAAATAAATCATCCAAATAGGACACAACGTTTCCATTTACACAGTAACATAAAATAAAGGATAAAATGTGTCTCCAGGTGCACTCAAGTCACAAAGTGCACTGTTATGGAATCAGGTTCTTATCTCAAGAAATACAAACGCAGTGATCTTTTATCAGCACGCCAACTCTCAGAGGTTTGATACGTACTTGTGGGCCCAGGAACACTGAAGTTTCAATCCCATAAACAGCAGGGAAACATACAGCAGATATACACTAACCTCAGTTTAATAGCATCTATGGTTCGTACATTCAGAATTTAAGGATATGATGCGTGCAACTGTCTCAGGAACATAAAAAGTAATTCCTCTGGGGAAAAGAAACATCCTACAATCATGTTACATATGGGATGTAAGCTATTACATCATTAAATAAATTCCTATCATGCAATATCACTGTCATTTAATCTTCATTTGAACTACACCTGGACTAAGAGAAAAGCAGCAGTTCATACAGGGTCTAATTGTTGTTCACACACCAAGTGATAACAGCTTCAGAGGTTTAAAATGGAGTCGAGAGCGAATAAAAGCTGCATAATGTCACACAACACTTGAACGTCACGTTTGCCCCGTGCATCATGATGGAAAACCGTAAGACATTTTTCACTTCAAGTTGGCCTGAGTGCTGCTGTTTCGCTTTAGGATCAACCACTCTGCTACACATGATTCATTTACCACCTAAATAATCAACTCCATAACAGAAGCCACTGTACTTTTCACTGTAAACAATGGAGCAGTACAACGGACCAATAAGTCACAAGCTCTTGGTTACTGTGTAGAAGCCACAGTATCGAGAAGTGTTCTTCAACCAACTGCATTACAGTACTGATTACTGTACAAATCCAACCTGTCTCTCTGCTGCATAGGTTAGGGCACTATCGTGTACACAGGGCAATGATACAGTATGATGAGCACAGGTCGCAAAGGTCAGGAAGGCTTCACTAAAGATGAGGTTATCTCAATCTCCATACTAAGGCATGTTTACAGTACAAGCAGCATTGTCATCTTGACATTTTGGCATCTTAAACGTAGTGGGATATAATGCAGATTATGGTTGCTTATGGCCAAAGCTCACGCGACACAATCATCCATGCATGTACTGTAGACAACACACACTTGCACTTTACTTTAGAAGGGTGGCTACTTAGATAACCTTTAAAAGGTTACATACTTTAAGCACAAAGTCATGCTTTTGGTTCTGAGGCCACGTAAGAGCAGTGGAGTTTAGCTGATAAAATACTTGATTTCTGAGACTGATGTTTTTGTTTTTTTTTTACTTTTCATGGATTTGTTGCCCTTTTGGTCTCAGAAAGCATCTTTAATGTTCTTCAGCTGCCGAACAGCCAGGTCCACTGGGAGGTTGAATTTGAGGTGGCTGATGCGGCCCAGGATTCGCAGGGCTCCTTCGAAGCCGGTCTGGGCCATGTAGCTCCAGGACTGGTAGTGCGGGTGTATCAGAGTCCCAGACTTACACAGCAGGTTGAGCCACGACACCAGCCGCTGCTCGTTCAGAGCCATGCACACCAGCGCTTTGAACTCCGTGTCTGGTCCTCGTTTGTAGCGTCCGTGTTCCTTCAGCACCGTGTGAATGGCCCACAGCAGAGACTGTTTAGGGGTGACGGTCATCGGGCCGCCCCCTACAGGCAGACTGAAGGACTGCGAAAGCTGGCGGGCCGGTGACTCCACAAAGGCCTTCCCGTTTTTGGAGTTGTAGTATTTAACAAAGAGTTCCCATGGGTGCATGGTCTGTGGGGCTGGTCTGTAAGGCAGCAGGCAGGAGATGGGGGCCAGCACCAGGCTCATGGTCTGGGAGGGTGAGAAGAGGCCATGAGCCAACAAGTCTTTCAGAGCAATCGAAAGCTCCTTCCTCACAGACGTCGTCAGCTCGTCTCGAGGTCCCAGCGCCGTGTTGCTGGTGTAGTTGACGACATGGTCAAGGGAGGGCTGTCTGCAAGAGCCCAGCACTCGCACCTTGTCAACAGCTGCCTCCAGACCCTGCAGCAGGGGCCCGTAGTCCTGCCCTGAAGGCTCCTGAGGCCACATGCTCTGAGGAATGTGGCCCGGTGCGCAGCCGAACTGACTCGCAGCGAAGATCTGCAGCACAGCGAGGGCCTTCTGGATCAGCTGCAAGCCAGTCTCTCGCATCTTCTGGGCCTGCTCTGGGTCCACTGGAGTGAGAGGTGGAGAACCAGAAGAATATATTTACACTGGACAGCAACACCACCGCAGTAAACTTGCCTTTTATACAAGGCTTATAACAAGCTTTTTTAAAAACAAACATTTAGGTCACTAGTTGAACACTCTAAACCCGGGAGACACTGTACGGATTAAGCCAGATCTCCCTGAAGTTAAGGATCGAGACGAATTTATGCCAGATGGGTTGTCGTCCAGTTTGAGGTCAAGACGCCAGATAAATTGCCTGAACAATCAATGATCTTACAATCGGTTGGATTTCTGGCATGTCAGAAATTTGGGTCATCCGTCGGCAGTTTGAGAAGTTCCTCAATCTGATCTTAATATTATCTGAGTATTATTTCACATGTTGTGGCTAAAACTGTAGTCTTGACTGAGACTGCTGTGATATAAAACTGTGGAACAGACACTTTTTGTCAACATTGTTGAGGATATGTCATTTTCTTTGGATAAACTTTATTGGAATTTGTCACTGGAGAAACTGACTGGGGGTTCGGTGTTTACGTTCAGTGTGAGCATAAAGTTTGCAGGTTCTGGTCGTGCAGAAAGGCCGTTTAAAACGTGAGTTACCACGACGTACAAGGTGACTAAAAACGCACAGTGTCTGCCCTGCTTAAGAAAAAAATGGAAAAGTTTTATTCACAGAACAGAGTCTTACTGAGACAAAGTATCTTTACCCATGTGGCTCCAAAATGGGTGGAATTATTGATATTTTTGAGCACAGAGCTGCAAGGATGCACTGGTTTTATTACTACAAACGTTAAATGGTACGTGCAGTTAAGAGTTTGATATGAACTGACTGACCCTTCTTCTTCACTCCAGGAGTTCTGGCATTGGTCCCTGCTGCTTGTGGCTGCTGGCTTTGCCCACCGTCTGATAAGAGAGGGTTTCCCACCTCATCTTTTGGAAGGAAAAGCAAATTCATTCATTAAACCAATTTAAAAAAATAACAACTGTGAAATGAAAACAAAACAAGCAGGCACTACAGGAGATTCTCATCTACTCCAATGTTTGTTCTGTGTATGAGACTGCGTACCCTGGATGAAGTTTATGAACATCTCCAGGTCTCTGATCTGGGTTTTGAGCTGATCCACCAGTTGCTCTTTGACTCTGGCTGGGTTCACTATCTGAGCAATGGCAGCGTCCACTCTCTGTCTCAGCTCCTCGGGCGACAAGTTCCCGATGTCCTCGTTCAGGTTCACATCCAGCTTTTTGATCAGCTCGTCAATGATGACCTGAAAAATGTAAGACAGATTGAAGGTTAAAGAAAAGACTGATTGTAGGCAAACAGTGTTGCTACAGGTGGAGAATCTCTGTGCGGTGGTAGATAACGTGTTGGTGGGAAGCTCCATCTTCGGACTCTAAATAGATGGTTACAGCACTGCATTCACAAGCTAACTTCTTATTAGCCATGCTAGCGGCATGGCTGTAGGGATGGCAATGTCGATCTGTCCACCACTTTGGTCCAGACTGAAATTTCTCAACAACTATTGGATGGATTGCCATGAAAATGTTTACAAACATTCATGATCCCCAGAGGATGAACCCTACTGACTTTTCCTCTAGCGCCACCATGAGGTTGACATTTTTGTTTTTTACTGGAATATTTGGAATAAGGAGTAATAATAGAAACATTAAAAAAGCAGGTTTTGGACGGGCTGAATGTGTTTGGATAGGCTCTATAACTTCTCTATATGAGAATCACAACTGTATAATAACACTAAAGCCTGAAGCATTTTAGGAGCAGACGTTTGACTTGTTACACATGATCTGAAACAGGTAAACACCACATTATGTGCTCAAGATAACAGACAGGCAAGTGGAGATCATTTGGATTTAACACAAGCTTGTAGATTTGATCTGTTGGCCGTCCCATTTGGGATGTTGAAATGATCACTTTCTCCAAGATAACAGGCAGTTAATAAGTATGAGGACTGACGGCTGATCAGACAACCTGTAGCCCACATGACAGGATTAAACCCCGTTTCAGTGGCGAGTATTACACCGGTGCATTCCCACCTTCTGTCTCTCCATGACGACAGACTGTGGCAGCGAGTCGTAGCTGCCCTCCTGATAGGCGAAGCGCTCCAGATCATCCAGCTGTGTCTTCAGTTGGAAAATGAGATCCTTCTGTTTTTCCCTCTGAGCCTCCAGGCGCTCCCTCTTCTCCCTCTCACTCTGACAGCAGAAACACACACAATGATTTTAATTTCTACAGACAGAGAGAGAGAGTGCTGAGTGAGCACAATAACATAGTGAACAGAATGTACTAAATCTCAACCAAAGTGGGATTTCTGCTACTGATACCAATATCAGTGTCACAGTTCGTTGCTAATTAAATGTAACTTTTTGTACAGTTTTCTACAGTTAATATGTATTAAAGTTTGATATAGAATGAGGAACACTGAGAGCACAGGTGAGATTACTGCAAGCCTGTGCAGAAGTTTATCATATAGTCAGCTGCATCTTTTATTACTTATGTCTCAACAATTACACAAACTCTCAAAGAGACATCAGGTTTCATACTCACCAGATCTCCCTGCAAGTAAAGCATGTGACGAGGGAGAAATGACATAAAAAAGATCTTTAGGGTGGGGTGTATGATGAACAATAACTGCAAACACTGGGAGTACACAATGGCGGGAACAAAGCAGGTTGCTTCAACATCGCTGTGTACACAGAAGCCTTTATTAAACAGATAGTGATCTGCTGGAGGCCTTTTCATTGAGCCTGCAGCGCTGTGAGTCACACACACACGTGTGGTGGAAAGCAACATTTTCCAATAGAGATAAGAGATCTGGGGGAACAAAACCGAGGTGGGTGCAGCAGCCTGGTGTGTGACGCAACGAGCTCACTTTAATCAGCTTCAATTAGAAACCTCACAGCCAGTGAGGTGACGGTTTAACACCACAGACTCACTGTGTGTGTGTGTGTGTGTCTATATTCAAATATACATTTCTATCTGTATATTTTAGTGAGTACACAGTGTCCATGTCTGTGTGTCCAACTGCAGATTTGTGCATGTATGAGTATTAAATATCTCTGTGAGGATCTACAGACCTGCAACTAACCTCTACTTTCATCTGACCATTATTTTCTCAAATCATTGATTATTACTGGTTTAAATATGTCAGAAAATACAGAAGATTATCAATCACAATTTCATAAATCACTAAATTACATTTGTTTTGTCCAACTAACAGTCTAAAACCCAAAAATATGCAGTTAACCGCCACATAACACAAAGATCAGATCTTGGCAGGAGGGAATGTTTCACACTTTTGCCTCAAAAATAACTTAAACAATTAATCGATTATCAGAATAGTTGCAGTTAATTTTTCTGTCCATTGACAAATCGATTCAGCAACTAATTATTTCAGCTGTAATACTGACAAACACTGTCCAGCTGCTTGGCAGAGCCACTCTGACACCTGTGGCCACGGATGGAAATAGAACAGCAGTGTAACTACAGTCCCAAATCTACACTGTGATGTAATAGGGATCACTGAAATGGGAATAACTAAATAAAGGAAATGTCATCTTTTCCTGGCATGCCCACAGAGTGTGTAGGATCATGGTGGTTATATTTTGTGGTAAGACAAGACAAATCAAGACTAGAAGCCTCACCGAGTTCTCCAGCTGTTTGGCATCCTGAGCTCTGCAGCCCACAACATGCGGGCAGCCCCTGAAGGCGAAATCCTCCAGCTCGGCCAGCATCCTCTCCTTCTCCTCGCTCTGGGCGTGAACTATCTGCTTCAGTCGGAACTGAACCTGAGCAAAGTGTGAGGTGAGGGCGAGGAGAGAGGAGTTCAGCAAGTCCTGCTCCTCTTCCAGCTTCTCCAGCCTGGCGGCCATTTCCTCATCGGTGGCCGCGGACGAGCCTCTCTGCGTTGGCTGGCCGGCGCTCCTACTCCTGCTCCCGCTCTCATCCTCGGGACTGGCCACAGCTCCCACCGGCGCCCATCGCTCCCCTGCGCCGGCGAAGACAGCCTCGTTGTCCGAGGCTGACAGCTCCTCTGTGGACATTTTGTAAGACGGAGTTTTTACTCCAGCTGTTTAACTACGTCGCCAGTTTATTAACACTCTGCTCCAGATGCGTTATTCCCTTCTGTTGCGCAGACGACAACAAGGATCAGCACCGGAGAAACAGGTGTATCGCCATCTTGGGAAGGATGATTCATACGTCAAAACGGAGACACGTCAAGCTACTGGAGGCCACGAGGAAAATACCGGAAGTGTAGCACCTGTGTCTTCACAATAAAAGCGTCTTTGGAAGACGTTTTTAGATCCTTTACTTACGTAAAAATAGCAATACTACAATTTAAAAATGCTCAATTACAAGTAAAATTCCTGCATTAAAAAATATTACTTAAGCAAAAGTAAACAGCTATAATTAGCAAAATGATAATACTCAGTTAAATTCCACCACTGTGTAATGTACTGTACATTCATTGAGATTTTATTTTTAAATTTGCATTATTTAAATGCGACTATGGCATGCCCCTGAAAACTATTTTAGATTTGCATTGAAATTATTAGAATGTTTGTATAATAAAGTTATAACTAGGGTATATTATTTTTCTTGAAATGGCTTTGTTCCTAAATCAGCCCACGTTTTTAATAAATTTAATAAAGTAATATATTTCAAAGTTTATAAAAACTTTAGTTAATTCAGCTACATACAATTCCACTAAATTATTTATTGTATAAAAGTGTGTGATTACAAACTACATATATATTATAAATAACCCAATAAAATATATTTTTATGTATATTGTATTTATTATTCATATTTATACCCATATTACCTATATTTATATTACATATAGTACACACATCATGGCTGCCAAAGTTGCACTACTGGATTTCTAGATCTGGATTTCTTTTGTACAAATATTTAAAGTTTAGATTTTTAATGTGATCTCTCTATTTAATTTCTTTATTCAATTTAATTCAAATAGTACTTTTTATGTTTTCCTCGCCTCTAAGCCCGTGTCTTTTTTCCTCTGTGGGAATCTACAAAGTCTTTGCGGAATGGATATTTTCTATATTTTATATTTAATTGGAAGAAAAATATTTGTCCCTATTTTAGGCTTTTATTTTGAAATGTTTAATCGGAAGCTTTGATTTCTACTTCTACCGAGCTTTACACTGTTTACAAAGGGGCGGCCCGATAAACCCAAATAATCCGAAATCACAAAAAAAAAAAGCCTGACGTCAAAACAGGCTCAAACACGACGTCAGCCTTAAAAGTGGAATTCCATCCCGGAAGTGAGGATGAGGAAAAACATATTTTTGTCATCATTTACACAAACTCGCTTTATGTAACAAGTGTTTTACATTTTTCTATTTTTCTTGCCAGACAACTACGAGTCCCTAAACACTGGCATGAGATTCACAAACTGATTAATTTTATTATAAATTACATTAATTTCTTCTTGCTGTGACAAGAAACATGGATTTTAAATTGAATGAAGAGTCTTCTGTTATGCCTTTGCATTAGGAATGATCTGACAAGTTGTAATGTTGTAACGTCCTCTTGTTTATTGCTTTTATGGATAAAGCTGCACCAAGCATGTATAAATTTCTCCACGTTTGTCTCATAGTGTGTGTGTGTGTCTGATTTTAAAACATCATTCCAGGAAAGATAACAAATGAATAACTCATTACAGATTAAGCTAAACAATCAGATACATCAAGCACTGACCAGAAAACAGATTCATATTTGTATATTAGATTACTTGTTAAATTATGCCCCACATTGTGGCTGATTATTGATAAAGAAGTGCACAGCTGAAGCAGAACATACAGAAACAGATGATAAAATAGACAGTTGATAAAATTATATTGCCTGTGGAGTGTTTCAGTTGACTTTTTTTATGGACGGAGTAGAGTTTCAAGACCTTTAAACATTATGTCAGCATGTCAAACCCAAACTTCTTGCAACTCCAAGATCACACAACACCTTAACCCCTAGTGCAATTCAATTTCACAGTGTCCCCTTCACCTTTCACTGCTGTCCTCAAAGCATTTAACAACATTTATCATCCCTTAAAATCCCTTTACATCATTTTCCATTAGTGCGTTGCATGCAGAAACAAATGACAGCTCAGGGGAGATGTTTTCACACTATTAGAGCTCTCTTTTTGTTGGCGAGGAACACGTTCCAGTTGTTCCAGTGGAGCCTCGTGTCCTGGGAGCAGTCTCCAGTGTCAGTACAGGTGTGGCCATTGGGACAGCAGTGCAGCATGTCGCTGCAGCACACCGCCTGCGTGAGAGGACAGAGCAGGGATGGTATATAACACTGTCAACCAATCAGGTGCTTTAGTTAAGTTAAAGTAGCAATACTACAGTATAAACACACTCCATTACAAGTAAATACCGGCCTTAGTTAGACAAGTTTATCAGAGTGTTGTATTATTATATGAGTTACATTATTGGACTAATATACCTGAACATATAAGCAGCATTCTAATGCTGTAGCTATAGGTTTGACTACGTAGTGTTGGTCAGTCTCATCTACAGCAATGGAGCACATCTTTATAAGCTGATCATGTGTTTTATATGTAATATCTTTATCTACAAAGTAGTCAATGCCAATTCATTTTCTGTCAGTCAGCTAATTGATTAATCAACAAATTGTTTCAGCTGTACTTGTATAAACTGTTTGGTAGTTAAAAAATAGTATCTGTAAAGTAACTGCATGTAGCGGAGTAGTAGAAGTATAAAAGGAGTGCAAAACGGAAATATTCAAAATTGCATTTATGTGCAATACTTGTATGAGAAGTACGAGAAACAGTTTTGAATTATTTTCTGACACAAACCCTAAAATCGCCTCCTTTAGGTATCTTCCTGGCTGTCTAACGGTGCCATTAGCTCTGCCTGATGGTTAAAGAAATAACTTGACATTCACTCTTTAATCAGTGAGCTTTAGATGTGCTGATAGGTGGATTTCATTACCTTCAGATGGAGCCAGGCTAGCTGTTTCCCTGTTTTCAGTCTTTATGCTAAGCTAAGCTAACCAGCTGCTGGCTGTAGCTTCATATTTATCGTACAGATGTGAGAGTGGTATCAATCTTCTCATCTAACTTGCGGCAAGAAAGCAAATACGAGTATTTCCTAAAATGCTGAACTGTTCTTCTAAAGGTTTGACTCATTACTGTATATCATACATTAGGAAGAGGACAGCAGCCCCATGTAGTAATGGACATCCTGCAGCAGGTCTGTCCATCTTGGCAGCTGATCGTGTCATCACACTGGACGTCTCTGTGCTTTAAGGGACTCAGCTGGGGTTGATGTTCAGGCAGATACACCGGTGACAGCGGGACAGTCTCCAGCTGCAGCAAGATGAGCTTCTGACAGGAGTTAGAGGCGACGTTACAGGTGTAACCGTGCGGGCAGCAGTGCTCCATATCTGGGCAGCACACAGCCTGCAGACACAGCATCCACATGGTTAGTGTAAATGACCTTATTTTACATAAGCAAACCTCGACAAAGCAAATGTATACTGATAGTGCAGCTTATATTTTCATGTCAAAGTAGCTGCACTCGTCACTATAATCTCTCTCACATTTTCTAGTGGGCAGCAGCCCCACTTGCCCGAGAGCAGCTTGCAGCAGGAGGTGTGTTCGGGACATTGACTCAGACCGTCGCACTGCACAGAGCTGGGATCAGCCTGGATGCTGGTGGCAGGAAGCTTGGTGTACCATGGAATCACCACTTCTTCTTTGATGCATGAGGTCTGTTGCTCATCGCACTTGTAGTTGGTGGGGCAGCAGTGGTTCCCATCAGCGCAGCACACCGCCTGAGGGAGAAGTGAGAGTAGAAGTTGCTTTCACATCATCAATTCTGATTTCCAGTTCTTCTTCTTTCAAATTAGAATAGTGAAAAACACCAGTGCTGTAGTCATCTCCTACAAGTAAAACTGCAGAAATTCATCTGCAACGTCTGTAACTTTGGAGCGACAGCCTGAAGGAATTGCACTAGTGATTGTGGCCTGTAGCTGAGAGAAATAATAAAGTTAGTTAAAACTAGTATGCAGGACTTTTACATATAAATAAACGTCTGTTACTTTCATGCTGTTGCCAGACGAGTTCACACAGTGCTGATTAAACCTACTGTATCACCGGCAGGTAATGTCTCTGTAGGTCGCAGTATACCGGAGTTTTTAAATCTGGTGTGTGTGGCGACATTCCCACGCTGGCGCACCGGTAATAAAACCAGAGCCATGTAGAGAGAGAGAGCTGGGTCAACAAATGCTTGATGATCACATGATTCACGTAGACTTCAGGTAGTTCTCTCTACATGGCTCTGGTTTGCCAGCGACGGAGCAGCTACAGCAACTAGGAGTGTGGTGGGAAAAACTAAGAAGCGTCCAAGAAAAGTTTCTGATGCCCCAGATAAAAAAGAAACTCGGCGTTCAGAGGAAGGATTAGAGTCAAAAATAGAAAGCAATGGACAGCGGGGACAAACACAGATAACCATCAGTGCAGCATTTCCTGATTGGAGAGGCTGAAAGAAGAGCAGTGACTGAGGGCAGACAGGATGTGGCCTTACTGCTCTTGGACAGGCTGGTCTTTGTAAAATATTTGTAGTGGGCTATGTCTAAATAACGAATTATTGTCTTGGAACTGTGGAAATTTGAGCGAGCTCCCCTGTAGGCAGACGTCAGTGTTTGTGTAATTACTCTCAGACAGACAAAAGTTCTGCACTCCAGCTTTAACTCAACACAGGAGTGAGTAGAGATGCCACTGCAGAAGAGGAAGTATACCGCCATGCAAAGGATTTGAGATAGTGATGCAGCATGTGATAGCAGTTGTTTGTAATAACATCCTACACTGTGTTTTAAATGCCAGAAAACTGGCTAATGAACTGCTGAGCTGTTGGTGTTGATCAACCCTGTACAGTATATGATTATTTAGTATAGTAAAAAACAAAAACAAAGCGTATTTCCCTAAATGGTGAATAAATTCCCATTTTATAACATTATATCACCCATTATTTCAACATAAACGTGATCCATGACGTTGTTAAAACTATTTGCATGTGCTACAATATATTTTGCTGTTCCAAACACTGTGGTGAGTTTGACATTTCTGGCAGCCGAGCAACTGTGTATTTAGCTTGAGCAGTGATAGCCACCACTGCAGGGGGTTGGCACGTGATTCCGGGAAGTGCAGTGTAGATACTGATGCTCATGAAAACTGGTTTTAAATCATCAGTGTGTGCATGTTGCTGTGCGTTTACCCCAGGTAGAGGACAGCAGCCCCAGCCTCCTTTTGTGGTCTTACAGCATGTGGTGCCATCTGGACAACTGGAGGTGGAGTCACATGTAACATCCCGCACCTGTACACCCTGCCTGGGGACTGTAGGTACCTTCTTGACCCACGACACGGACCATGTGTCGCCATCGCAGGTCTGTGCAGTCAGGTTACACGTCGTCCCTTTTGGGCAGCAATGAATGAAATCTTCACAACAAACAGCCTGGGAATGACACGATGAGACATGACGGAAAACCATTAATGCATC
>LKNJ01001672.1:23501-119197 GCA_002120245.1 Maccullochella peelii
GCAGTGTAGATACTGATGCTCATGAAAACTGGTTTTAAATCATCAGTGTGTGCATGTTGCTGTGCGTTTACCCCAGGTAGAGGACAGCAGCCCCAGCCTCCTTTTGTGGTCTTACAGCATGTGGTGCCATCTGGACAACTGGAGGTGGAGTCACATGTAACATCCCGCACCTGTACACCCTGCCTGGGGACTGTAGGTACCTTCTTGACCCACGACACGGACCATGTGTCGCCATCACAGGTCTGTGCAGTCAGGTTACACGTCGTCCCTTTTGGGCAGCAATGAATGAAATCTTCACAACAAACAGCCTGGGAATGACACGATGAGACATGACGGAAAACCATTAATGCATCGGGCAACACCTTTCAAATGAATGTTAGGAGTGTCTAAAAAATGGCAGCCAAAATGATACCTCTACTAGAGGACAGCAGGCCCAGCCACCCTCTTGGGTTTTACAGCATGTGGTGCCATCTGGACAACTGGAGGCGGAGTCACATGTAACATCCCGCACCTGTACACCCTGCCTGGGGACTGTAGGTACCTTCTTGACCCACGACACGGACCATGTGTCGCCATCACAGGTCTGTGCAGTCAGGTTACACGTCGTCCCTTTTGGGCAGCAATGAATGAAATCTTCACAACAAACAGCCTGGGAATGACACGATGAGACATGACGGAAAACCATTAATGCATCGGGCAACACCTTTCAAATGAATGTTAGGAGTGTCTAAGAAATGGCAGCCAAAATGATACCTCTACTAGAGGACAGCAGGCCCAGCCGCCCTCTTGGGTTTTACAGCATGTGGTGCCATCTGGACAGGCTGCTGTAGTATTGCAGGGGACATCATTGCCTAGAAAAAAACAAAAAACAAAAGTAACATTTACTACATATCTGAAATCTGCGCTCATGCTGAGAAAAAAGCACAGCAGAATTGAACGACGTGTCACTGGGCCAGTCCAGCTATGATATGGTGCCCTGTCTTCACAATCCACCTAGAAAAGTACATTCATACTGTATATCCCAAGTGACCAAAATGTTGATGATGTAACTGTGGTGATAGTGCACAGGTCACATTAGGCAATACTGAGGAGAATTTGTCTCCTAATTTTATTCCCAGTGTGCTGCAGTCCTTGTCTTTGCCATCTCTCACTGTTATGTGCTTTCTCAGATTCATTTTTTTGACTTGATGAGTCAAAATGTCCGCTGTGAGAGAAAGGACCCAGAGCACTGTTTTCTACGAGTGCGTCCCCGTTTTGTTTGTCACATCCTGCCTTTGGTTTCACACTATTCCGCTAACGGACAGTTGGTGGCAATGCACCAACAAAGGCAGGCAAGGAAAAAGAAGCCTGCTAGCAAGCAAACGTGTGTGTAAACCATGCAGGAGTTAAAATATTTTGAAAAATGCATTTATAAGACTTTGAGGATACACACAGTGCGTCTTGGTGAGAAACACTGAATGTAAAAAAATGTTTGTTTTACAATAAAACTCTACAAGGCACCTTTAATTTTACATTAAATGTTAAAACTGAGCTGACCAGCATTGTAACATATTGACACAGGAAACAAATGCAATCTAGATTAACTTTTAAAAGTAGTTTTTTTTCAGCTTATAGACACCATCCATACTGATGCTTTTGAAAAAAAAAAAAACATTTTAAACTTCTTGCATCAGATTGCAGCCACTGGTAAAGCAAAACCAACCTACTGCATGGGGGAATAATGCTGCTGGACTCTAATTTTAGCCCTGATAGATTTTTCCCACAGCATAAATTGTGTCTTGTCATAGCAGGAAATGCTGCAAATTATAACATCAACAGTTAGCTGTGCCAGTAAGTCATGCACTCTCTGACACACCTACGTTAAATGGAATTCATCCATTATTAATGTTATTCATTTGAAACGTCTGTCATAAGAAAGGTCTGTTGGTAAATTTGTACCTTTAACTATCAGAAAATACTTTAAACCTTTGATGTGGATCAAAACATCTGCATCTTATGATACATCTGCGATGCTCTTCTTTATTTTTACACCTCAACATCTCACCTGCAGCAGCCTTCGTGTCAGGTGACACAGATACTTCCTTCCCTGAAGGAGGAACTGCACTCGCTGGGGTGACTTCAGGTACTTTTTTTGAGCCACCATCATCGACTGTCTCTGCAGTCACTTGCTCACCTTCTGAAAGTAAAACTGCACATAGATCAAGCTGAATGAACACACACTCAGATTTAGACAATGATTAATCATAATGAGGAAGTAAGATGGAGTTTTACAGCAAACAAAAAATAATCTGACCTTTCTGGTTCTCCCACTCTGCCCTCAGCCTAGCAGGGAATTTGGCCCACATTGGCATCTCTTTTTTGGTAGATGAGGAAATACATTTGTTGTGTGCGACATCACATGTGGTCCCTTCAGGACAGCAGTGTATCTTATCGTCACAGCACACAGCCTGTTTAGACAACAAAAAGTAGTATGACCTTAGAAGCACACATGATAAGACACAATAAAGTCACGATAACCGGACATCGAGGCAGGACACGCAAATCCATCATTTGACTTTCTCCTCATTCATAATCTCACTTATAGTATGCAATAACATTAGCTGTCACCTTGTGTGTGTCTACAATGAAATTATCAGCCATTTTGTACCTTTGGCATGGGGCAGCATCCCCACTTGCCATCTTCGGTTTGACAGCAGGTGGTTTCATCTGGACACTCTGACACTCCGTCGCTGCACAGGACTGTAGTCACCAGCTCTGCAACAACAGAACATCATGTTTAAAAATGTGTCTATGATAAGTTTAGGGGCCTAGAGATAAGGTACGTTTATTTGTACAGCACCTTTCAACAACAAGCCAATTAAAAGTAGAAGAGTTTCACCTTTTTTGATGCAGGAGCGGCTGTCTGAACTGCACTGGTGGCCCTCAGGACAGCAGTGTTTCCCATCAGAGCAGGGGACTCCCTGTCAGGGGCCAGGAAATCAATTAACAAATGGATTCCCTCTTCTAATAATTTTTACTCTACAATTCCTAATTTCATATTTCTATAATCAAACAAGGGTTCAATCTTAACTGTATTACTCCAAATAGGTGTAGTAGTTAGACTTCTAAAGGTGCCAATATAGTCAAGCCTTTCCTGGTCTCTGCTCTGCATTGTTCAAGCAATCCAGCAAATAACTTTAAAACAAGCACAGGAAACTGCTGCCTGTTCAGAGCTGCAGCTTCTATATTACATTTTCCACAATAGCAGAAACACTTCCAACGTTTTCATGGTCTTGAGTGAAGTGAAACAGCTTAGTTCGTCAACCAAACAAGCAAAGATCCTCTCTGTGACAGGACAGGTTTGCATAATACCACCAATACCACTGTATGAGTTGTCTACTCATACAGAACACAATGGACTTGGTTTCATGGTTTTGGTCTTTATTTCCTGCTTCTGTTGTTTTTTGTTTCTCCAGTTTGTCCCTTAAATGAGCTTGTAGCAATTCTTTGGAAAGAAAATAATAACCTGTTATTACCTCTTTTTCCCTGATAATTGTACCATTATTTTAAAATGATATATTGATACAAGTTTCATGTTATATCTGTGTTGGACAAGGTTTGATTACCTGAGCTATGGGACAGCAGCCAAACCTTGTCAAGGCCCTCAGACAGGAAAACTCAGGTGGGCATCGTGACTGATCAGGACAGATGTTGTCGTCTTCCTCCCCCATGTAGGTCTTGATCATCCTGAAGGACTGCGGGGACAGGATGGGAAAGGGGAACTTAAATACTTCCATTTCTTACTCACTTACTTAGTATTTTATCATGAAAGCAACAGATGTTTGTTATTCTTACTTTAGAGAGTCTGGGTTGAGCAGCGGAAGCTCTTTCCACCCAGGGGATGGACACAGTAGCGTTCACACAGCTGGACGTGGCTGTATCGCAGGTTGTTCCCCCAGGACAGCAATGCATGTGATCCCCACAGCACTCAGCCTACCAAGACAGCAGTAGTAGGAACACTTTGACTACCAAAGTTTTAGAACTGCTATCACACTGGCTAAGTGAGGCCTGAGCTTTTATCTGGCCCATAAAGGAGTAAAACACCACTGAGCATGAATAGTACCACTGTAAAGCCTTAATTCTTTTTATTTGAAGAGAATGGTTATCTCTTATGTACATTTAACTATGTGATGGACAAAGAGACAAAGTATTCTACTTAAGTTGAAGCACAATGACTTTGTTAAGTTAATTGGGAGAGAGCAGTAAAAAAATAAAAATAAAAAGATTGATGTAGACCTTTAGAAAAACACAGTATCAACAAACAGAATGTGTTCTTTCAGCTTTCCATCCAACATTTTTAATTATTACCTTGAAATCATTATAATAAATCAATTTATACTTTAATACATTTCAATAAGTGATTTAAAAGGTAGCTTAACCACACCTAATAGTGAATTCCACCAGAGCTGAAAGCTGAGATGGCAGTTACTGCTACTCTGCTAAGCTAGGCTAGCTACCTTTTTAGCATGAGTTTAGCTAGCTGTTTTTATTCTCCATTATTGGATTTAGCTGCTGGCTTATTTGTGTGGGATAACAAACTAAATTACCAAGATGTTAGTTCACAAAAACTGATATTTTTCAATTACAAGAAACACTTAAGGAGGAAGAAAAGTAAGTAAATTTAGCTTTAGTCAGGGTTGGCTCTGTTGCTTTGTTCGGTTTGGTTTTTAGCTGTTTTAACTGCACATTTAACACAGTTTTGTTTGAAATTAAACATTTCTATGGCACAAAAAAAATGTTATATGACATAATAAATGTCTAAAATTTGACTAAATATGTAGTTACTGCATTTTGGGGCATTCTGCACACATTGTTTCCAGAAATACCAAATATATGTTAAACTAAGACAAACTGTGTAATTGATGCAAAAAATATGTATTATTTTCTGTTACAAAAAAGGACATATTTTCTTTTCTTATCTCTTATGTCTTATGGTGTAAGAATCAATGATGTGTTGAAGCGAGCAGGTGCAGAGTATACCTGTTTGTGATGTTTTTGTAACCTTGAAGCTACTTTGGGGACATTTTAGGGGGAAATTAGGATTTTAAATGGCCAACATTTGGTGCAATGACAATTCAAAGGTGACTCAGCACTCCCAAAAGCCTCAGTTAGAACATGCTTAAGTAAAATTAATAATTCCAAAAAGTAGGATTACTACAAAAGCTAGTCAGGTGGAGTAATTGTGATTAGTTTCCTCCAACTTGTATCTGCTTAGGCAAATTATAATAAAGAACATGCAGGTGGTACAACCGTGTCTACCTGATCAAATGGGCAGCATTCATAGCCATTGTCGGGGTCGTTGCAGCAGGTTTGACCATCTTCACATCTCGCTCCATCTGGACACTCATCAGCACCAACCAGAGCCAGGAGAGCCCAACAGACCACAACCCACTTCTGCATCTACACACAGGGTGAGACACAGATGTCATCAATGAAAGGAAAGTAAAAGATATGCATGTGGAATTCCCCCCCTCCATTCAACAAAAGAAATTATAGTTTTTGCCTTAAATCCTGCAGAAACTACTGATCAAAACATGTAACATAAGCATGATCAGATATTTCGTCCATGTTCATGAACTTGTGACTTGAAATTCAATTAATTCACTGAGACTGGGTCATACACGTCAAAAACAAAAATTCAGATGATGTCTGAGACTTAGCTCTGCTTTTCATTTATTTCCTGTAGTGTTGCTAAATACTTCCTTTAGAGGATTGTTCCTCATTCTTTATTTCACAGTGAATAAGCAGTAGAATAGTAAGTCAAACACAATAGGAGTTTACACAAAATAAATGGACACACTTTTAGTTTCGTTATCCTGCATATGAAAAAGGAAACGCGTTTTGTCTATAAATCACGGCTAGGGGCATTATTATTTACAACGCGTAAATCACTAAAACAATCTATCTAAAACTGAAAGTAATTGTCTGTGAATCATTGTCAAACGTCTTTACGATTCACTCAAATGACTTCTTTTGCCAAACAAGTATTTTGTCAGATTCTCAAGGCTAAAAAGGGAAGTTTATTTTGTTCTTACCTTGGCGAAAGACTGAAGGGCTGTTGTGAGTAGTCAGGTGTTTCACAAGTGTCTCACGGCTAAATAACACTAATGATAGACTTGCATAGACAGGAACACGCCCTCGGGGGAGAGAGAGAGAGAGAGAGAGAGAGAGAGAGAGAGAGAGAGAGAGAGAGAGAGAGGTTTCCAAAATACCTTGCAGCGCCTCTCCTGGTCTCCTCCGTTAAATTTGACTGGTAAAGTTAAACGGAGTTGCTCCTGTTTAGCTGTATGCTACATTGAACAGGTTGCAGCTGACTGACGGACTAACTTGTTCACCTGAGACAGCTGCAGCGCGCCGCAATGTCGCGTCCACCAGGCGGCGCCAGAGCGACAGCAGCGGCAGAGCCAGGGGGCGGGGCCAAGCGAACCCTGACATTCTACCACTGATCTCCAAAACATACGCACCGGCCTCTCTCTGTCATTAAGACGCGGCTATCGCTGAGCCTAGTTTTGTACAGATTTGTAAAGTCTACGTGACCTGTGCGCAAATTTTGTGCACATGTACTTATAAATTGCCCTACTGCGGTTGTACTCCAAAATATGTTTACGGGTTATCCACAATGGAGAACCCAGATAAGTTGCGGCACGACAGAGTGGCGTAACGTTAGCTCTTAAACGTGACAGCGTAACGGTAATGGAACTGAAATGGGCGAAGACGCCTCTGTTTCATACCGACGCTGGCAGTTAAAGTAGAGGTGAGTACGTTAGCATGCGGTAACGATGCCTGACAAGCTACCTAGCTAAATTGCACTCAGATGCTGACCGTTAGCTAGCTACATGATAACATATTTTAGAGAGGTTTAGCTCAAAGTATTTGATGAAATTAACTTATTGACTTTGAATATAACCTTTCGTCCTCCCCTGAAGTGTGGGTTAAAATATATTCATTTATTTTATTTGTGTGTTGCGTTCACTAGCTAACGGTGGAGAAAAGGGAGTGTGCTAACTGAATTTCTCACAAATGCTGGTGTCTACACAGCAAAGTTAGATCATTGACTGAGTTGCAGAATTCAGTGAAACGTGAACCAAATCTGAAGGTAGTTAACGTGTCTCTATTTTTCATTAACTTGTGTCCTGTCAGCACGAGTGTAATATAGCTGCATTTGGAAAGAGACATGATGAACCTCCTTGCAACGTTGTGTAATTTAGGTGAAGGTGACCGGAAGACCCCCAAACATCTGCTCATTTTAGGACACCTATAGCTACATGTTTGTTTTGGGCACTCATGCTGCAGTAGAGGAATACTTATTTGGCAAAGCAGCTTAATGGCCAGACAAACATTGAGGGCCAAGTGGCTTTAACTGTCACACTGAAGTGTAATTGACTCCAGAAATAGGACAAGCCCTGGGGAAACAAAGGGCAAACACACAGGTGGGAAAACAGGAAAGTTTGAAATTACTGTCACTTATCCAACAATGCACATTTTTATTTGAGAATATTAAGCCAAAACATCTTGGCAGCTAGTGATGGATATGTTGTCATTGTGTATAATTTCTTAAAACCTCTAACTGCTTGTTCAAAGTCACGACTTCCCTTAGGACATTTCTTGATTTACCTTCATTAGTTTTTGTTCTATTTTACTGTTGGCTGATTACACATTTATTTATCTGCCATCACCCACTCGCTCTGTTAGGAGGTGAGGCTCTCACTGGCTGTCTGGTGACATGCACATCATAGATAAGCTATCATAATGTTTCAACGACGCCATTAAAACAACCCCACCTAGACTCACCCAGCTCACATCAATGAACGACGTCTGTTCTGACTTTATCACACAGTAATAATCGATCTGTGCGCTTCAGCGATGAAGCCTTCCTTTCTGAAGAACAACAGTATAAATTACAGTTTTTCTTTTCTTTCACTTCTACTATTGTTGGATAACACTTTATTGTTGTTGCCATGACACTTAATTGGAGCATCTCAGGAGCAGGCAGGTGTCACACGATCAGCAGTCTGACATAAAAGGACACTAACCCAGCCACAAACTAGGTGTTAGGTTGCTGATCATGCAGGACGCCAACACTCCTCCTTAATTGTTATACATAACAACAAGACAAAGACATCTGGCTACAGAAAACGCCTCTGTGAATTAGTTATAGAACATTGTGTTCTCAGTGTGAAGTGGTATGTTGTTCGTTTTTAGTCTGACAGGTGGGCAGGATGAGGGAGCGGGCCGTCAGCAGCCCCGTGGCTTCCATCTCTCCAGTGGCTTCCATCTCTCCAGTGCAGCAGATGCTGGCTTCTGGCACTGGAGCCCTCCTCACATCTATTTTTGGTGAGATCATGGACACAAAGGCTAGAAAAAGCTGTATATATGTCTGTAAATATAATTGCTTGTGCACACAATTTGGTTTTTGTCACCAAAGTCTTGCACTCAGTTGCCAGTTTATTAGGTGCAGCTAGCTAACACTAATGCAGTCTAATACAACAGTCCTGCAATAAATCCTCCCTACATGAAGGTTATAATGTTTAAGAGGGGTGTTGATTCAACTTTATGATCCTTTTGGAGGATGAATTGTATTGCATTACACAGAGGTGTTTCTGTTATTTGAATTTTAGCTAGGTGTACCTAATAAATTGGCGCATGTCATTATAAAAATTTGAATCTGTCAATGTATTTGTTTACAGTCACACCGCTGGACGTTGTGAAGATCAGGCTGCAGGCTCAGCAAACACCATTCCACCAAGGTAGGACAAGGAGCTTGTCTTCTTCTGTGGTTTGAGATAATGCATTAACTTAGGTAATGAAACACTGACTTTGCTTTGAACAGCTGCTTGTGGATGCCATGTGTATCTTGATGCTTTTCTAACCCCACTACACCTGTCTTTGTGTCGTCACGCTCTTTGTTTTTTGTCCTCTATCTTTATCTGTCCTGCCTTTTGCTTTGTTTCATAGCTTTAGCCTGTGAATCTGCTCCGTGGGGTGGCGTCATCCGCCCTTCCAAGTGTGAGTACCTGACCCGCCGCCGGTGCATGCTAAATCTTGGCCACGGTTTAAAAAAAACACTGTGGTCCAGCACAACTTTTCCATGTGTGGGCACATGCTCGACTAACAAACAACTCTTGCCAATGAAAAGAAATAAGCCCTTTTGCAAATAGACTCACATGTTTGTGTTCAGCTTGGATGTGCATGTCTAGTTTCACTTCTTGTCCTTCAGTCTTATTTGTTCGTTTATGTTTGAAAGTCTGAGTTGTACAGCTGCAGTTTTGTACCTGGCTTTGAACTACTATTTCATGTTGGTAGAGATTCTACAGTTTGCTGGTTTCAAGAAACACAAAACAACATTGAAAATGTTCCCAAGCTACACCTCACTACTTAAAATTCAACCTTTCTTTTTAGAAGATTGTCTTTACTCGTGATCCTGACTCTGGTAAATGTTGTGTTGTTGTTTCCTGCAATATTTCCACAGGGTAAAATCTGTAGTAGGAGCAGGTTGTGAAATTATGCTCTTATTTTAGAGTTTCTGTGAAATTTTTGTCAATAGTCTATTTTAAACCAGCCCTAAATAAACAAAGTAAGCAGACAGCCCTGATGTTACCTTCTGAGTGACTCTGTGGTCATTGCCATCGCATGTGTTATCAATCGCCTTTCTCTCCTCTGAGGATTGTATAACTCCGTTTAGAAAACATGAAAACTTTACAGATCGAATCATACTAATATTCAGATACTTGTTTAACAAAACCGATGTTTTCAGAGTCTGAATTTTTGATGAATTACCTGGTGATTGCCGGGAAGGCTTAGGTCGCACATGTACTGTACGCTTTGCTGATATTTGTAACTCTGCTGACCACTGGTTGTTCTGTCTCTCACAGGGAAGTGTTTCCTGTATTGTAATGGACTGATGGATCACATCTATGTGTGTCAGAATGGAACAAGTTGCACCAGCTGGTACAAAACACCGACACATTTCAGTGGGACACTTGTGAGTACAACAACCTTTGCTTTTGCCAAAGTCTCTTTGCACACCAACTGAATCCAAATGTGTCATGTATGTTTGTTTGTTTGTTTGTGCCATAGGACGCTTTTGTGAAAATCACTCGACATGAAGGACTCAGGTCTCTGTGGAGTGGGCTACCACCAACACTGTGAGTGTCTAAACTCCCATCAAGAAAAATAAAAATAAAAACTGAAAGGTTAGGGTGAGAAAGATATGGCTCTTAAATTCATTACAACACTGATGTAACTGTATATAGTATTTTAGCATTGTTCTACTTTGAGTGCCATAATTCTGTTTCCTCTGTAAATGTAATATTTCTGGATGGAAACAGCATTCAGACTCATTCAATTCTCTTCGAGGGTTAAGTCTGTAAAACAGGATGACCCACCACAACTATGCAATGGCAGAACAGACAAATAAACAATTACAAATCCACACATGTGCTTGAAGCAGTTTTGTTTTTTTTTGTTGTTTTTTTCCCCCCATGCCATGGAAATGACTAGATTGGTAGATTTGACTTAAGAATTAATTTACAATAACCTACAAAATGTCTCAAACAAACAGTATATCCCATATACCTGCAAACTGATAAACCAGTCTACCTCCAGTGACACGTATTTGTTGCTATGAAAACTTTCCATTGATAAGGCACACAGTGCACAGTGTTGTCCCAGCACGTACTCATTCTTTATTTGCATGTGTATTTATCATGTGCATGTGCAGGGTTATGGCTGTACCCGCCACCATCATCTACTTCACCTGCTATGACCACCTGCGGGACTTCCTGAGATACGGTCTGGGTTTCCAGGGCAGCCACATCCCTCTTGTTGCTGGAGGTCTGGCCAGATGTAAGTTGCATTAAAGCACAAGCACTCAAAGATACGCTAACTGTAATCCGGTAATCTGTATGGGTTTTTTACTTCCAACGTGCGTGTGTGTGTGTGTGTGTGTGTGTGTGTGTGTGTGTGTGTGTGTGTTGCAGTGGGGGCTGTGACTGTGATCAGCCCTCTGGAGCTGGTCAGAACCAAGATGCAGTCCCGTCGGCTGCCCTATAGCGAGCTGCGGGTGTGTATCCGCTCTGCTGTGGCCCAAGACGGCCTGCTGTCACTGTGGCGGGGCTGGGGACCCACCGTCCTCAGAGACGTACCCTTCTCTGGTGAGAGCAGCGCCACAGAATACAAATTATTAATAGTTGGAAGAAAAATCTCGTTTTTATAGGGAAAGTGTAAGATGACTGTAATGTGGAGTTAAAAAAACAAATGATCAAACGCGCCGCCCCTGTTTGTGTACATTTGCAGCTTTGTACTGGTTTAACTATGAAGTGGTGAAGGCCCGGCTATGTGAACAGTCCCAAATGACTCAGGCCAACTTCTCCATCAGCTTTACTGCTGGAGGCATCTCTGGAGCTGTGAGTACTCAGCTTTAACATGAAGACACACCTATCCTCCATCCTTTACATCTGATAACAGGGTTTCAGGTTTAGAGAATCAGGCTGGTGATTGACCCACATCCACAGTGTAATGTTTCTCGTGTAATAATTAAGCAACTGCCGTCCTGATATGATGGTTACCCTTCCTGCACAGATAATATATATATATAGAAGTGTAACCACTCTCTGCACCTGTGTATCCTCCAGTATATGACTGTCCTTTGTTCGTCATGGTGTCTAGATCGCTGCAATCCTGACGCTGCCTTTTGACGTGGTGAAGACACGGAGACAGATCCAGCTGGGAGAAATGGACACTCAGGGAGGTTTGTACACGGTGATGCAGGCAGTTATATTATGTGAAATGTATTTTCTTATGTGTGTAGCATGTTCTAAACAGTAACATATTCCCATTCCCTCCTAGTTTCCTTAAAGAGAACCACATCCACATGGCACATAATGAAGGGAATATGGGCCGAGTTGGGCTACAGGGGCCTTTTTGCAGGTACACACTTACTGTACGCTCTCGTATGTTAAGTTAAAAAACAAACATTTGCTTTGCTCAAAAGTGACAACATTTGTGTTTTCCCCAGGTTTCATGCCCAGGGTGATCAAAGTGGCCCCTGCCTGTGCTGTTATGATAAGCACCTATGAGTTTGGAAAGGCCTTCTTCCAAAAGATGAACCTTGATCGAGAGTAACCGGCATCCTGAAGGCCGTTTGTGTGGTGCCGGGTGTTTCTCAGTGGCAGGAGACATTTGATGCCCCCACATTTCAGAGATGCCTCTCCCTGAAAATCTGCTTTTTTGAAATATGAACACCGACTGTGATAAGACGTGACGCCTACATCCTTGAACACAATAACAAGCTTGAACAACAAGCCGGGAAACTGAGCGATACTCTTGGACCACAGACTGTATGTGTGTTGATTGTTTGTTTGTTTGTTTGTTTGTTTGAATAAAACTTTTACAGGTATCTTAAGAAGAGAATGCTTTTTTCAATGCTCAAAGGAAGGAACTGACATGGATTACACCTCCGTGCACAGGTTCAATACCACCACAACTGACCTTGATGAAGACACTGGCTGAACCCACTCACCCACAGTGCAGGGCAGTGGTGTAAGGTATAATGCTTGACGGGAAAATTCCAACCCTCTTAAGGACTGCAAGTGCATCAGTGCTGTCGCATGAGTCCGAGGAATATGTTCTCATTCCCACATTTTGCATTGCCTGAGACTGACTGCATGGTGTGTACATCTCCTTTCAATACAGGATCCATATAAGCTAGTCCACCCTGCGTTAGCATAACTGCATTACCCTGCATTCCTGTAGCAGTAAAGCACGACACTTCTGATATGTGAGTAGATGACTGATGAATCTGTTTATTATGGTGGATAGATTTGCAAACAAGCGCTGTGAAATGAAATCATAAAAAATAGATACAGGTTTTTATGTTTCTTGAATGTATGCCTCTTTACTGGTCTCATAACTGGAGGAAAGCCACGGTATATGGATCACTGACGGCAAAATTAAAGCCGCCTTAGATATGTTTTTATTGGTGCACGGATTTAGTATTTTGTGCTATAATTCTATTACAAGAATTGAAGAACACTATCCAAAAATTGCACAGATTTTCTTCAATTTTGAGACTTTTCAGGTGATTGGTAAAAGAAAACCTAAAGGCTTTTCAAACTTTCCCCTGGTAGCATTCTGCTGATGAAAAGCTTTGAATTTCTTGCCCACAATAAACATAACATAAAAACTTGTTACAACACTGGATCATAAAACAAAATATTACTGCCTTAACCTGAAAGATATAAATGTGTGTCCGTTGTTTGTTTTTTTTATGAATGAAATGGTAATAAATGTTGAAGACAGCTTGATTTTTATGCTATGTGTGATTTTTTTCCCTAAGGAGTTTGTAAATGAACACCATTACTGAAAAGAACAGAATATCTACATTAGTTAATGTAATTCTACATAATTGACACCATAGAAGAACTAAAATGCATATTGTTTCCATTTGTCACACATATAACTACATTATGTAAAATACAGTTTTAAGACATAGATGTTTTAAGATAAGATGTACAGTATAACAATAGAAATATAACACACAACAAAAGTTTTAATATTTGTTTGAAGATGTAACTACAATGCATTTAGATACTACCAAACAGCGGCATCTAGTGGCTGCTGAGTTTAATACATGTTCCGGGTGAAATACCGGGGGCGGGCCTTCTCTGAGGATAGTCACGCTAAATCCCGCGATATTTTGTTTTGTATAATATGGGGGACTAGCCTCTCCACCGGCCTCTTTCAATCGGATCGGAGACAAAATGGTGAGTGTTCTCTTCATGCAGCTGACACTCTGGACAGAAATCTGTCTGTCATCTGAGGCATCAGTTCCGTTTGACTTGTTTCAGAGACTCGGACTGCTTTTAATAGGAAGTTTTATTAATGTTTTACATATATTTCTATGGTATTTCAACTTTCTGGGTGCAAGTATAACCATACCGGCGAGTCAGGCTCCAAAATGGCAGTTAGAAGTAGGCCGCAATTTACAATTACAAGTTTTTATTTTGGTTAAACAATCCATGTATATTACATAGTTATACTGACGTATTTTGTGGTTACTGAAAATTTATTTATTTATACATTTTTTTTGTTGAAGCGTCAGTTTGACAGGCGACTAACATGCATACTTCACTTGGTAAGCTAGCTATGCTAACATCGTGGTTAACTCCGTTACTCTGCAATTACCTACAAGTGACATCACTGCTTTAAAATAAAATAATAAGCGGTGCGCAATAATCACGTGCATGGTCACGCTATATCTTGCAACTTGCCGGGCTAAATGTTATTAGACTTAAATTTGAGCATCGTGGTTAGCTCAGAGGATGGAGCTAACGGTTTCTTCTCTCCACAGTCCCACCGCAAGTTTTCGGCTCCGCGCCACGGATCCCTGGGCTTCCTGCCCCGCAAGAGGAGTCGTCGTCACCGCGGTAAGGCTAAGAGCTTCCCCAAGGATGACCCCAGCAAGCCCGTGCACCTGACCGCCTTCTTGGGCTACAAGGCCGGCATGACGCACATCGTGCGTGAGGTCGACAGACCTGGCTCAAGTGAGTGCAATCTTGCTCAAATTATTGTAAATTTTATATATATATACACACACACACACACACACACACACACACACACACACACAGGTATTAAGTAATGACTTATCTTGTGTGGTGTTCTGCCTGTGATGAGCCTCTCGACGGGCGGACATAATGGGTTTATACCCCTTGCTGAATGTCGAGTACTGAGCGCAGTTTATACCATGAAATGGAGTTAACAAGTGCACTAATACTTTGGTTTTTTTACTATTTAAAGTGTAGGTCTCTTGACACAAAAGCTAAACTGCTATTTTCCTCTGCAGAGGTGAACAAGAAGGAAGTGGTTGAGGCTGTGACCATTGTGGAGACACCTCCCATGATTGTGGTTGGAGTTGTGGGTTACGTCAACACCCCCCGCGGCCTGCGTTCCTTCAAGACCATCTTCGCTGAGCACATCAGTGACGAGTGCAAGCGTCGGTTCTACAAGAACTGGTGAGACACTACATAAAATGCTAAATTTTAGCTGAGTGTAATTGGTGCTTGAAGCAGATGTTAGTTGCCCAGTGGAAATGAAATGAGTCCTGTGTTTTCACTGAGTGAGTCTAACATGACGGTGGCCCCTATGGCAGCTCCGCTCAGGTGCCATGTGCCCTGATGAGCTCCGGGCTCCTCTGGCCAGTGGAAAGTGCTTCTTAGAAACTGCGCCATGAGCCGAAATCCTTATGAGCTGATACAGCCCCCTTATCCACATGGATGGGAGGGCGAGCAGCTACGCACTGTGTTCTTCCGCTGGCCCTTTGGGGTTATGAAGGACCTGTGCCAACCTATGTGTCTCTTCTCCTGCTGCGCTGCGTGCTCTCAGGTACAAGTCCAAGAAGAAGGCTTTCACCAAATACTGCAAGAAATGGCAGGATGATGAGGGCAAGAAGCAGCTGGAGAAGGACTTTGCCGCCATGAAAAAGTACTGCCAGGTCGTCCGTGTCATTGCCCACACACAGGTCAGTATGTTTGATTCCCAGTGAGGTGATTATTTAGTTTCTTGCTTGTCTGTCAGTGATGAGACCACGGATCTTGCGTCAGGCATGGCGCCCGACACATATGAGGATACCTTCCATGCTGCCTTCCTTCTGAGACTATACAGCTAAAAATTTTCAGTGTGCTTAATCAGTATCTTGTGGATATTTTCAGCGTTCTGACCTGTGCTTTATCTGTGTAGATGCGTCTGCTGCCCGTGAGGCAGAAGAAGTCTCACCTTATGGAGGTGCAGCTGAACGGTGGTACCATCTCTGACAAGGTGGACTGGGCCCGTGAGAAGCTGGAGCAGGCCGTGCCTGTGACCACTGTCTTCACCCAGGACGAGATGATCGATGTCATTGGTATCACTAAGGGTCACGGATACAAGGGTAAGATCAGCTTTTGTACTTAAAGTGGTACATTGACTTTTGGAGGCATATGATGGGTTCATTAGCTGCAACAGTGAACTCGGTGCAGCCTTTCTGCAAGGTCACATGTATCTTTGTAAATCAATATTCAGCCTTGACACTAATGACTCGTATCTTCTGTCCTGCTAGGTGTCACCAGCCGTTGGCACACAAAGAAGCTTCCTCGCAAAACCCATCGTGGTCTGCGTAAGGTGGCCTGTATCGGTGCCTGGCATCCTGCCCGCGTGGCGTTCTCTGTGGCCCGTGCTGGTCAGAAGGGTTACCACCACCGTACAGAGATCAATAAGAAGATCTACAAGATTGGTCAGGGCTACCACACCAAGGATGGAAAGGTGGTGAAGAACAATGCCTCCACAGAGTACGATGTGTCCTACAAGAGCATCAACCCCCTGGTGAGTGACGTTCATGTGACCTGTGCTTTAGTTGATGCCATTCAACCTGGAAGCAGAAGATGTGACTCACTTTTTCCTTTCCTTAAAAGGGTGGATTTGTCCATTATGGAGATGTGACCAATGACTTTGTCATGGTGAAGGGCTGTGTTGTGGGGACCAAGAAGAGGGTGCTGACTCTGCGCAAGGTGAGGACAAAGTGCAGTACAATTTTTAGTATGACAAATTTTGACCGTCCTAAGAGACGAGAGGTAAACTTTGTTCTCAAACTTGACTATTGTTTCTTCATTACTCTTCCAGTCTCTGCTGGTGCAGAGCAGCCGCCGTGCCATGGAGAAGATCGACCTCAAGTTCATTGACACCACCTCAAAGTTTGGTCACGGCCGCTTCCAGACCGTGGAGGAGAAGAAGGCGTTCATGGTAAGACTTTGTTATGTGTTCTGTTGGTTTCCTGCACTGTTCGTAACCTGGTTCAGTCTTCAGTATGAACTCTGGGTTCCATTCCAGTGCCATAGTGAACTCCAGTGAGGCAGGGGAGCAGTGCCTCTTTGTGCTCGCTCCCTGTTCACTCTCTGGGAACACTGGCTGCTCTGAGCCAACACGTGGACTCCAAGCTAACAGCAGACCTAAGTATTGGCATACGACTGATTGTCCTGTTTCTGTTCCACAGGGACCACTCAAGAAGGACCGTGTCTCCAAGGAGGAGACTGCTTGAAGTCGCTGTCCACAACCAGTGTCTCTGCTGCATTGACTGTCACCATCACAACTGTTCTGCAGAGTTATTTAATAAAAAACAAAACTCTAACGATGTGTCCACATTTTTGATATATAAGTTGTAGGAAAATGACTGTTCAATCTGGTCAACTGGTTACCTTGGCGGTCAACTTGAGTCCACATGCTGGAGTTGCAGTGATGGCTTTGAAAAGTTTGTCACTAGATTACATATGTAAAATACCTTGAGGACTTGCAATGCTGCAGTGTTTCCTCCAGTGGTCAAGTACTAATGTCAAACTGCATTTAATAACACTAGTATAATAAAGGAAATGAAAAATAATTGATGCACAAGAAATGAACAGTTGCATTGTGTGAGCATTTTAATGATGACATGAAGCTAATTTTCAATTTATCTATGGCTGCATTATGGATTAATACGATTTTCTGAAATTGACTAAAAATGTAAGGAAGTTCAAACTCCCATCACAACACCAAGAGTCAGTGATTCCTTCAACTTGTCGGATCATTAGTCACGCCTCAACATTCAGTTTGCTGTGATTTAAGAAAAGCAATGCTCACTTTTGAGAAGCTAGAACCATGAAATGTTTAGCATTTTTGCAGTCTGACAAACTGTCAGCTCTAAGTTTAACTACTATTGCATAGATAAATCTTTAACAATGCTTATCTTATAAGCTCTTGTGTTTTGTATGTAAAATCTTAATTTGTAAAGGAACTAGCTGTCAAATGTAATAAGTAGAATATTTCCCCCAGCTGTGGTGGAGTAGAAGTATAAAAATACTTTAGTACTGCACATTTGTACTTAAGTACGGTACTTGAGTAAATGTCTGGTCTCGTGTGTCGCAGCTGAAAAGGTCGGCATCAGCTTTGAAGAGAGCAGCCACCTATGCAGAACTGACGGACAGCGAGACACTCTGTTTAGCTAACAGTGCATGTTTTAACTGGCTATATGTGTCCTTGAGCTGTAAGGCTTGTATTTGGCTGACATCAGAACTCTAGCGGTCACACTACAGTAATTAAGCCCCAACTTCATCCATTCTGACTCATCACT
Organism: Maccullochella peelii; assembly: GCA_002120245.1. Lineage (NCBI taxonomy): Eukaryota > Metazoa > Chordata > Actinopteri > Centrarchiformes > Percichthyidae > Maccullochella > Maccullochella peelii. The sequence goes on from LKNJ01001672.1 coordinate 41,677, forward strand.
GCCAAAACTAAAACCTGCACTTCAGCAGGTAATGAGGAAGACCCTGAGAGGGCTCCACAGGCCATTTAGGTGTCCTGCAAAATGCCTCCCTGAGACATCTCTGCATAATATTCAGCACTCTTAGCAGAAATGTGGATTTCCTGTAAGGATTTTCAAGGACCCACCTACTTCCCATTAAACCTGCAGTCGAGAGAGTTGAAGGACAATTGCTCTCTGTTGAGCAGCATTTCAAGAATTTGACATTTTCTCTACCAAAGCAGTTCTACAGTGAAGAGAAAGTATCCTCTAAAGGACACTTGTGTTAAACTGAGCCCTAAAAAAGACCTGCTGTACAAGTAGAAGAGGTGGGGTGAAGCCCTCTGTCACTGCGGCCAGAGGACAGTCATGGAGACGGCCCTGCTGTTACATAACCTCCAGAGGCTCTGACCCCTGCCCTGCTGCAGCACAAGCAGAGCTGCAGTTCAACTCCCACACAGCTCTGCTTTACATAATAAATGTGACAGTCCAGAATTATGCCATTAATTGCTCCCTCTGTCCCATTCAGGTGAGGTTAGGTGTCCCAGCAGGCGCTCTCTTTATGACCCCGTGCATCTGCTCAAACAGCATCTCTGTGCACTTTTCATAAAGGCCCGTCCGCTCCATTCCACCCTGTTAGTTCAGTCCTCCATCATCTCAAATGGGCGCTCCTCAGAGACGGGGACGAATGGAGCAGGGGCGGGTTTAGAAAAACTTCTGAGGCCAGGGCACAGATCCAAAGAAGGGAAGGGGGCACATTAGGGAAATGAGTACAAATGTGTTAAGACTCAAATTTAAAACCCAGATTCTTGTCAATAATATCCTGTACATTATTAATAGTTGCATTGTTAAGTCAGTTTAATAAATGAATGGCAACTAAATGAAATTATAACAATTAGTATATAGCTGCTATTTGTAATTCCAAATAGTCTACAGGACATGGACAGATTACGAGACAATGGGCCCCTGGACACAGACATGTACAAGGCCCCCACCCCCTCATACCCTGGACCAAGACCCCCAGACTGAAAGACAGGGTCGTTTTGTGTCAGTTTATGGTCATTTTGTGTCTCTCTCTTGTCATTTTGCATCTTTGTGGTCATTTTTTGGGTTGTTTTGCATCATTTTGCTTCACTTATTAGTAATTTTGCATCAGTTAGTGGTCGTTTTGCAAGAAATGTTAACAGTGACTTCATGTAGAGGTTCAGACCAGGGGCCCCAGGACCTGGACCCAATAGGCCCGTTCACTGATCCATCCATGACACTTACGAGCCAACTACCTATCGCCTTGTGGGGGGGCAGTGCCACCCCTGGTCACCCCTCTGGCCCCGCCCCTGATTAGTTCAGTCCTCCATCATCTCAAACAAGCGCTCCTCAGAGCCAGGAACAGATGAAGCCAGTATTGTCTGTGTCTCTACTTTATGTGACTGCATGTGTGTGTGTGTGTGTGTGTGTGTGTGCGTGTGCTATCCTGCAGTGGAACCTCCAGTCCAGTCCTGAGGTAGCAGCTGTTGCTAGTGGGACAGTAGCCAGGTAACCAGGGTGCATGCTGGGACAGCAGAGAGGAGGGCCAAGCATTTGATTTATGTGAGTGTGCGAGAGCGCGTGCAGTTGCTCGTACGTGTAAGTAGGTGTGTGCATCTGTGCATTGGTGTGTGTCCTGGCATCGCCGCCAGCCAGCTGGCACGGAGTCAGCGGCAGGGCCGTCCTGCAGAGTGAGGGAAGTGACTGGGTGTTGCTGCAGCGTGGAGTCTGACAGGAGGACAGACTGTCGGAGGGGACGACCACACACGTAGGACCATTATTACACTCGACGGAGGCCGCAGGCTTGGCTACTGCTGCTCCAAAGGTGACTACCTGACAACTGTTAGGATCTGTTATTCTGCCTGGACTGGATGGAATTAAGTGCTGAAATGATTAGTCGATCGACAACAATTCTGTTAATTAGTCATTTAAAGGCCCTGTAAATGTATTGTCTCAATCGCCTTCTTACTGTGAGCAAAAAGCTTCTACATGAGCACACAATGTTCTCCCAAAGTTGGAACAGTTTTGGTCATTTTACTTGAGAGATTTCTGTATTTGTATTTACGTCTGGGCCTTTCTCACTGATTTAAAGTGGGCGGGGCTCAGTGAGACAAAGGTGATGTCATGTCATGCCATGCACCAATCAGGATTTAGCAACATTTGAATGTAAACTGTTGTGTGGTTGTTTGCTCACGTCTGTCAAATATGATAAAACGCACCCACACAGCTCTGATGAAGAGGATTAGCTGCTTTGCTCTTAATAAATAATACCTCTTCTTCATCAAGCTTTGACTGCTGCATATTCCATCATTCATATTTAAGGCTATAGATAAATATTTTTCAAGTTATCAGGGGCTTTAAGTAATTTATCAAGGAAAATACCAAATATTAGCTCCTGAAATATGAGGACTTGCTGTTTTTCTTTGTTTTAGGAGCTGGAGATGATGCTTCATTTATATATTTTCTGTGTTATGTGGATGAACAGCTTGTGTTATTGAACACAATGCTTTTGGCTAAATTTCCAACAAGAGGGTTTTAAAAATACTTAAATTTCATACTTTTTATACTAGAAGTGAGCAAAGGAGTCAAAGCCTACTCACAAATCATGATGTAAACAGGTAGACATTTTTAAATGCAAAGAATTTCCATATCATATGTAATACAGGCTAAAGCTATCTGTTATCACACAGAAGGCAGCAGTCCTCTTCAGTCTGTGTCTGTAAAGGACAGTGAATCTGAGGGCCTGAGCGCTCCTCCTGGGCCTGCCAGACTGCAGCTCCTGCACCCCTGCACTGTGGCATCAGTATTCCAGGCCCGTTCGTGGACACAGCGTTCCCTGAGCCAACGGAGGCAGCCCTGCACTCCCATGTCTCCCATCACACCACCAGAGGGCAGAGCACAGCGCTCCCTTTGCTTCACGCATCCCAGAGCACTTTGTGTGCTGTAGTCTGCTTTGGTTCCTCCTCTTTATCTTTTTTTGCCCTCTATTCAGAGCTGGATTTAAAAGCTTCAGATGATTTGTAAAACAGCAGCAACACAGCTCAGACTCCTCTTTGGTCCATATATTTTTTATCCAGGAAATGGTGAAGCTTCATACTGCTTGCATCAGCAGTGGGGGATGTGAACGTGTCATTTCAGACTATGTTTGCTCCAATGAATTTTTTTTTCTTTTTCAGTTGGTTGACCGTGCTTATAGCTCTCGTTGCCACTCAACTCTACGTGACCCAAAAATAACCCAGGGTGAGCGCAGTCAGCAACCGTTCTCTGGTCAGCACTCTTTCTCTCTCTCTCTCTCACACACACACACACACACACACACACACACACACAGGCTTGCACATGCAGATTCAGTGTTTGCACGCACAGGAAAAAGATAAACACACCTCCGGACAAATATCCACACACACATTGCAGGTTGTATTTTGTTGCCAGAGCAGTAATTCACAGAGAGCCTCGTCTCGCTGGCTTAAAGTTGGCGGTGGCTTCGGAGGCTTCGGGTGACGCGCCCACACAGCTCCCATGGGTGCTCGCTTCTCTGTCCCAGAACGTTGTCCGGTAAAGTCAGAGAAAGGTCATTAGTCGGTTTGATGTGAGGTTATGTAACCTCGCAGCCTGCCAGAGACACAAAGCCAGGCTCGGCCAGAGAGAGAGAGAGAGAGAGAGGGAGAGAGAGGGAGTCGGTGTGTTTGGCAGCCAGGAGGAGACAGTGTGTTCCTCAGGCCTCATCACCTCACCCTGCCATCAGCCCCCCCGAGGGACCCCGCCCCAACATCCACCACCAGGCCGTTCCCCCCACTTCTCTGATCACACAGCACTGCAGAGACACTTTGATCACCACAGCAGGAATGAGAGACAGAGAGAGGGAGGGAGAGAGGGAGTCAAAGGGCGGAGGGGGAGGAGAACGCTGGAGAGGAGAGACCTGGTGATGAAGGCTAATTCCTCCCATCTTCTTGCACACCAAACTACAGATCTCTCAGGGCTCCCCCACTCACGTGAAGTTCAAATTTAACAACTTCTAAATTACTTTCAATTTCTCGTTTTCAGAGATTTAAGGACTCAAAATGGGCGAGTCAGAGAGGACTCCATTTTTTGTTTTGTTTGTGATCTGGTAAAGTCAAAAAATCCTGGTGAAATCATTAATCCGCTGCCTTAAACTCAAATACTAGAAGAGAGCTGAGGTACTATGTAATGATGAATTTGGGTGCTATTTCCCAATCAAAAACAAGAATTTATAGCATATTTCAACTTATGTCTTACTTTTGTATCTTTATATGTATCTATTTCTATTGGTTTTGTTCATTTTGAGGTCACCAAAGTAGTTGCTGAGAGATTATCCAGATTATCTAAACCCCTTTATTTGGAGGTAAAACCAAAAGTAAGCAGTAGCTCTACAGAGCTTTTTACAATGAATGATAATGTTGCTCCGTAGCTGCTGGATGTGTAAACAGGCAACTGATTGCTAACAAGTTCAGCACTTCAGCTTAAAAGGTGATATATTGCAGGTTGAAAACGTGTTCGATCTTCTGACTGCTCCTGTTTCTTGCCCCATCACACTTCTTCTTTTTGCAATGTCACTGTGTTCTCAGATCTCAGCAGTAATTAAGTAGCAGCAGGTGAGCAGTACAAAATTATCATAAAAGATAGAAACACTAGCCAAATCTATCAAGTTATCTTTTAAGGGACCATTTAACAATTTTCAAAAACTTTCAAGGCCCAGAAGTGAATGAAGGACAATTAAGAGAGGGACACACGTAGGGTGACACACATTACTCATCCACACATGCAAAAACACACAATAGAAGGCAAGAAGATGGATTTTCCCCTGCCCTCTGTCTTTCCTCTTGTCCTGTTTCCAAAATAAAAAGATGCTTTGTGCCCTCCACTCAAACAGAGCATGGAAATCTGGCCTCTGAGCATCATGGGGCCCCGCTCCGGCTGCATGGTGCAGCTGTGAGTGGAGCTATCATTAGTTTAGAGAGCTCCAGTGCTAATATCAATAGTATTAGTGCTGGAGCGCTCACCCTGACCCTCCCTGACATCACTGTGCAGTGTCCAACTCTGTTAGCTTGCCAAGAAAAAAAACAAAACGGATTTGACTCTTCAAGGGCATGTCTCACTTCCTCTGGACTCCAACTCCCCTCTGTGAGGAGGAGGAGGAGGAGGAGGAGGAGGGCAGGTTTCTTCATCCCATGCCTGCACAGTGAATAAACCTGTCAGGAGCTGGATGGAACGTAACACAGATTAATGTCACCTGCACCTTTTAGTCTAGTGATTGTTCCATATTTTCAGATACATTTTTGTTGTTTTTCACCATTTTCACTCTAAACCAGTGGATCTTAAACTGAGGGCCCAGCAAAAAGAATAGTTTTAGTTGACTTAAGTTTGCTAAACGTCATCCCTGAAAAACAACTGAGCAACCAATCCCAGTTTACCAACGACAGGCCTGTCAAGCTTTGGACTGAATATCTTGAAACTGTGTGTATGGGGCTGTATATAAAGAGCAACACTCTATGTAAGAGTAACTTGAACCCTCCCAATCAGCACAGTATTACGTTTACCTGCTGTCTGGCAGGTCCAACCCACAGCAAAATCTGTGACAAGACATCGTGTTGAAGGAGTTATGAGAGAGAAGTCAGAGAGACAAATGGGGAGGGTACGGCTAAGAGTTGGCGAGGAGAGACAGAAAAAACAGACTTATTCATTCCTAAAATGTGACATTCATACACCTGCACCGGCGCCAGATGCTGCTTTATGAGAAAGCCAGTATCTCTAAGCCTCCTCCCCAACACACACACACACACACACACACACACTTTTTCTTCAATGTAATCCGGGCTTGTAAAATGACTTTTGCTTATGAATTTTGAATAAAGATGGCTATACATAAAAAAGCCCCTATTCATTTAGATTGCTACGTGGACATATTTCCCCCTCAAATTTATGGAGAGCGGCTTGTGTCCGTGAACTCAGATAATGGCAAATCAGGATCTCAGCACTTTTTCCTAAAAGAAACTTTTTCCTCCCCTCCTTTATTTGATGAATCTGCTGACCTCTAAACCTGCCCAGAGCTCGGGGAAGCACATGCTGTACATACTATCAAGCAGAGCTCTATTTATGCCGTGAATCCCTTTATTTTATTTATCTAGGAAGGACCTCTCTCTGCACTCAGCTCTCTTTCAACCACACATACATAAAACACACCATGGTCCTGAGGAATGAACCGCTTTTGTCTCACAAATAGATTTGCTTTGTGTATCTCTGCTTATGCGAGCGCTTCCTCACACATATACACAGTCACAGCAGTACGTCTGGACCTGGAAGCAGTGCTTTTAGGGCGCTGGTGTAGAAAGGTGTTGGATGTTCTCTTTACAGGGAAACTGCCGGTAGAATAAACCTGGTGGTGTTATTGCAAACCTGTGTTTCTTTCTCAGGAAGATGCCGAGACTGTCTGTGTCTTACACGCTGTCTTCTCCGAGGCATTTTACCTCGAAGAAAGAGAGAGAAAAAAATAGTATCACCGGTGAATAAAACATCTGTGTCTGTGCAGCAGGAGTCAAAACTACCATGTAGTTTCCTCTGAGGAAAGAATGTTTTGATAAATTGCCAGTTTGAGCTGTTTTATATAAAAAAGTAAGCTTATTAAGTATCTGTACATACATTAAACTTGGTCTTATACTTGTATAATTGGCAGGAAGTTGAGGTAAAGATGTTTTCTGACTATTGTCGGCAGTGGGGTTCGTCGGGCCTTTGACGGTCGGTACTGATAGTTTTGGATTGCGTCTCCCAGTGGTCGATTACAGCGTGTTATCACCATTTTACAACAGCAGGCAGAGGCCGTGGTTTTAGCAGAGCGCACAGGGTTTTGTGTCTTGACAACTCAGCTTTTATTTTTATGGCTGTGTAAAGGCTGATGTACGAAGGCTGATGGCAATATTTTGTGTCAATATTCAGCGTCTGAAAAATTGGCCATTTTCAAGCCTAAAACAGTTCTTAAATGCATTTCTTCATTCCAAGTCTTTGTCAAATCGGTTCTCACTAAGATACAAGTACAAGAGCACACACACTGACACACATTTGTACTGCTATTCTTGTGAGGACCCTTACTGGCATAATGCTTTCCCTACCCATAACTTTAAAGGCGTGAATATGCTTTAAACAAAGTGATTGTTGGAGCTGATATTGACAATCCGACAAGCACGGCATCTTCATGTAGCACAGGTAAGCGGAGGTGATAAGTAGGCAGGATTTGAAATAGTCTCTCATGTCCCTCTTTTTTCATTCTTGCAACACCATGAATGCCTTTGAGGAGAGACTGTCTGTTATCCCCATTTGTACGGCTGGCTTTTGACCATCAAGTCGGCCATTTGTGACAGGTACAAACACTTTCGTACAACCAAAGGCACTTCGTACAAACTAGTTAGTTTCATGCACACCCTGTATGCTCGAAGGTTGTATGACATGTTGTCCGACCACTCTGGAAGACAAAACTGTTCATAGCTGTTCTGGTGCACTCGAAGGCGGAGTGAAAAGCCATGATATAGAGGGGTGAGACACACTGAATCAATAAAATATTGGGATAATAACGCACACTTCCAGTCTCTCCTGGAAGGCATTCATAGTGTTGCACTCATTTGTGCAAAAATAGTTATGTAAAGAATGAGAAAAGAGCTTGAGAGAAGTTCAAAACCTGCTTACTTTAATATCTCCGCACACCTGGTCAGTCGCTGTGTGTACTGTGAGCCTAACCCCGTAACCTAAGCCTAATTCTAACCTTAATCCTAAAACCAAGTTTTAACTTTCTAACAGTCCTTTAAAGAAGTGAGATCCAGTAAAAAATGTCCTCATTTTGCAAAAATGTCCTCACTCTTAAAGTCCGAAACTAACATCGGTCCTCACATAGACAGAAGGGCAAGAACACAATCACGCACACACATAAACTACTACTTGACTTAGTCTCATTAACCCTAAAGCTAATTCTTAACCCTAATTATTAATTAATTCATTATTAATGAACCCCAGTTACCTAATTATTTTTCCCCAGATGGGAGGTGAGTCCCCACACTGTGATTATATGAACTGATTTTTGTCCCCACCATGTAATTTATACAAGTACACACACATACACATACCATCCCATATGTCCTTTATTCCAGTGGTTTCTAACCTGGGGGTTAATTAAAGTGAATCTGAGGGGTCACAAGATGATTAAAGTGATAAGAATAAAAAACATATTTTTATTACACACAATTATGTTTTGAGAGTTAAAGTTAATTCCTGACCACAGGAACAGTAGTTTGACATAACACTCTTAACTCAACGTCATCTTACTAGCTTTTTCCGTAGCAATTAACCGCATCTCATGGTCTTCATCAGCAAAGGGAGTTAGTTGTCGTGGCGTTGTCGTCAAGTGATCTAAGTGTGAAACTTTGGTCACGTGAAAACAGAAAAAAGTAAGTAAGTGGACATTGAGTTCAGATTAGTTTGTCAAAATAGTTTATTTTTTCTGACTCTGAGATTTGCTCTTTTCTTGTAAGACACTGGGTCACATTGCTTCATTTTAAGGGGCCAGAAGCCAAAAGTGTTGGGAACTACAGCTCTATTCTACAGCTTACCATGAAGAAAATATAGTATACTTTCAACCCAATTTTGTGTTTTTGCTGTCCGTAAAAAGGAAACAACTTTGCAGATACGCTGATGTGACAGACAGACAAGTGTTAGTACTGAAAACAAGAAGGTGTTATAAGGTAAAGAGTGTTAGAGACACACAGTGAAACATGGCGATTTGTTCCCCCTGGGGTTCGTATTTTATTCATCAGGACTTGATGCATCCAAGTATAGGATCATTCGGTTTTGGCACCTTTAAAGATTTCATTTTCAATTTGAACAACACATTAAAAATCAAAAGAAACAAAGAAATGACTAAGGCTGTGTGAGTTTTAAAAATAAAATACATACATACATACATATATTTATATATTCATAAAGAAATCAACCAAACCATTTAAAAAAGCAGTTTTGTTCAATGTAGATTGTTTGGTTTGTCTCACAAAAGCAATAAAATAAAATGAACTAAATAAATAAAAAAAGAAAACATGAAAAATACACATGAAAACATTAATACTTTAAACTTTAGCGTCTTTGCTTTTTTTCCCCTTATAATTATTAACCTTTAAAACTTAAGTTTCTCAAGAGCAGATTTGCTGTAATTTTATAGCATGCATTTAATTTCTGAAATTGTGAGTCACTTAGCTTCTCTTGTACTATTTCATATTTAACTTGTTTTTATTTTTGTGTTTGGCGTCCTCTTCTTTTCCTTCCCCTCTGCTCCTTCCTTTTTATTTTGTAGAAGTCGTGTTTGGAGTCTTTGCTTTGTGAACTTTGACCCCTTTTGTTGGCTCTTTCTGTTAAGGGGTTCAACTCTCCTGTTACGACCCCCTCAAAAAAGAAAGCGAACAGGGACTGAGAAAAAGACGAGAAGGTTCTATTAAAAGAATAGATATTATTCTACTGTTGACTGTCTGCATCTGCCTCTGGTGGCATCAGTCGCTGTGTACTGCTGCTAAGGACCTTCTCTTGTTCTCAACCTTCGAATGAACAGATACTAAAAGAGTCTTTTCTCATCTTAACAACAGCACTTGGTTTAGTTAACTTGTTTTTTTTTCTTTTTTGCTTCGGTAAAGTCTGTAACTCTTGATTATTAACGTAATAATTTATTTATAAAAGTAATACATATATATATATAGTACCTTTGTTAGAGATTACAGATTGGGCTAATTCTTACTGAATCCCAAACTGTAACAATTCACAGTTTTAATGCAAAAAATGAACAAATGAGTCAATAAATGAAAGAGGTGTGTATCTGAGCGGTGGGCCGGCTGAGGGGGAGCTTGAACTGTTGCTCCAACCAAACTTGTGGGGCAAAACTGTCAAACCAAAGGGCTATGAAATCATGAAATCAATTCTTTATCTCATGAAAGGCCCACCCCCTCCCACCCTCCCTTTCAGTGCCCCGAACCTCATAACCAAACCCTGCGCAAAAAATGACAGATCTCACTCTCTTGGGACAACCTGACCCTTTCTCACTGTTCTGCCATTCAATCCAGGAACACAGCAGACTTGTTGAAACTCTCTCAACAATGGTAATGGAAAAGTCATGCAGCTGAACAAAAAGAACAAATGTCTATAAACATGGAAATCCATCTTCTCCTGGGGCGTACTGCACCCACAGGGGTTCCCGTGTCTCCTGGTCTCCGCCGGGCTGGCCTGGCCTGTGTCGACTCCCTCATACCGGCGTGGTGCGGCGGTTCGCTGTGTTGGTGTGGCTCGAGTCTTTCAGGTCCTTCTGGATGCAGTTGTGGACTTGCAGGAAGTTGTGGTCCCTCTCAGAGTTGTAGGTGGCGGTGGGCGTGCCGGAGGACTTGAGGGTGTCCCGGGGCAGCGTGTACATGGAGATCTCCGTGGATGGCAGCGCGCTGAAGCCCTTGAGGCCCACCGGCGAGGTGTCGCGGGAGTGTGACGGGTCTGTGGAGCGGGAGGAGGACCGCGAGCGACGTCTGTAGCGGTAGCGATAGCTGGGGATTCGTGTTATGGCCGAGCCTTGGAGGTAGTCGGCTGCGCGCGCCCCTATTCGGAGCTGTCGATGGCGGTCGATGAACATGTGCACGGCCAAGACGCCCACCATCTCAGCCATGATGAAGGAGAGGGCACCGAAGTAGAAGGACCAGCCATAAGAGTAGCTGTTCTTCTTCGAGTCGCTTTTTGAAGGGTCCCCCGCATTGGCCGATATGTACACGATGATCCCGATGATGTTGCTCAGGCCTGAAGTGGTTGGGAGGTGCAGGATGGGTGCCACACAACAGGAGAGAGGTGGGTTATGGGTAATGGGTTCATGGGGAGAAGGACAAAGAAAAGAAGAAAAGAAGATACAAGGTATCAGTCAGGATGAGCTCATAGGCCGAGTTATTCTTAGTGTAAACTTAATATGCCGTATCACACCAAATATGTTTAGAGTGCAGATTCATGCACAGTGTACTAATTCTGTCCAACTCTCCATCCAACATGACTGATCTCAGACTCCTAATCTTGACCTTTGCAGCGAGAAACAAGGCGGCTTCAGTTGCTGATACCGATCATGACAGTATAACCGAATCCACGTCATATATCCACGTATATACTGTATACTTTCACTTGTTGGTTTAGTCACACACGGAGAAATGTTTGACGTGGTATATCTGGGAAGATGGATCGTAGGGAAAGTGTGTCAGGGACACCATATTTTTAGAGATGAGTCCCAATGGGTGGCTTTTAGCCCAGCAACAGGATCAAGAGAAAAGAAAAGAGGACAAAAGAAGGAAGAATAGAAGAAGTGACTTGTAGCTGCAGTACAAGAGACGCCCAAGACAGACCGGTGCATACGTGGCCTTTTGAATTTATGTGGTGGTATAATGGTAATCATAAAAGAAGTAAGTAATGACAACTTCTTAAAGGAATAGTTTGACATTTTGGGAAATACGCTGATTCACTTTCTGGTAGAGAGTTAGATGAGAGGATTGATTCCACTCACGTTTGTACTGTAATATAAAGCTTAGCTTATCTATCTTAGCTTAGCATAAAGACTGGGAACAAGGGGAAACAGCTTACAAGGCTCTTTCTAAGAGTAACAAAATCTACCAGCTCTCTTAGTGAGCTTTAGAGGTGCTGGAAGGCAGATTTTGTTATATTGAATGGAAAGACAAGAAGTGTATGTGTGAAAGTGTTTTTCCAAAAAATGGTGAACAAATCCTTAAATCCACCATAAAACACTTATGGTGGATTTTGGAATTACAGATACGAGTGAAGAAGTTGAATCACTAAACTACATTTTCAAATTTATTCACGGATTGCTAAAGTCACCATTAATAAAGTAATGAGATAATTAAACTTTACAACCACCCCAGGTTTTATTTGGAACAATAGTTACAAACAATAATGTAATTTTGGTTTCTAAGAATGACATTATTGCGCCTCTTTTTCCTGATCCAAACACAGATGGCAGCCGGAAATCACTTATCACTCTGGAAATACCTTCAGAACAGCGGTAAGTGTTGTTAAACGACCTTCTGGGTCTCTGTGACTTGAATGCAATGGTAATACTGGGCTAAGTTCAATGTTCATTATCCATTAAGTTTTCCTGGAGAGACATAGAAAGGCATCCATGACTTTGTCTCTGGGTAAATGGGAAAAATAGTAAAATAAATCCTTGAAAACTAAACTATGATTTTAATTATTACCACTGAAAACTGGTCAAATATGGACACTGTAACATGATGGTAAGGCTACAATATAAGCTGATAATCTAAAATGACTACTTAAAATATTTTGGTGGTGATTTTGTAAACAACTTTTCATGAACCAGTGAAAGGCTTTTATTGTGAGGCTGCTGCAGGAAGCAGCCACTGACTGTGGTAAGTCCTTGTTCAATAAAAACTGGTGTCCCCTCCTAAATAACCCCTGCTCTCCTGTCTTATGTTGTGGGTGTTCGACTCACCTGCAGACACAAAGAAGATTCCTGCGCTGAGGATGATGTTGTGGCGTGACTTGTAGAACTCACTGGCAGCTATACACAGGCCTCCCATGAAGAGCAGGATGACACTGAGGATGGGGAAGATGCTGGAGGCTCGCACCGCACCTGGGAATTGGCGGAGGACAGCAGCAAAGAAAAGAATGGGGAGAATGTGATGTGATTTGGTGTTCACACAGAGAAGAGAACAGCCAAAGGGGCAACAAAGAAAGAGGGGAAATGGCAGCAGCGAGCGCAGGGATGAAAGAAGAAGTGACGAGTATAAAGCGGAGAAAGCAAGAAACAAAGACAGAAACGCACATTAGAATCCATTTCAGCATCTGCTCTTTGTGTGTGAGCACATCCTAATCAACACCCCATCAGGCCTGTGAAAGACTCCATCAACACCGTCTAGTGAGTGTGTATCCCCACAGTGAGCCTGTTACCCAACCTTATGTAATCACACCGCTTGACTCTCTCCCCCTCTCTCTATCTCTCAGCACACTTCTCTGCAGACCACAGAGCCAACTGGCTGCTTTATGTAGCATCATGTGAATGGCAGTCAACAAAAGTGCTACGGGACTCTGGCATGAATATCAGCCAGGCGGGCCGCAGTGCAGAGGGATGTAGCCCGCGTCCTTGAAACGAAACAGCGTCCTTGCAGCTAATTATCATGAAGCAAAAACTGGAAGAGGGATATGATGTTACTTTTCAGGTCAAGCCAGGGTCAAAAAAGAGCTGCGCTACGCCCTTAGGTGTCAGGTGAAATTAGAGTCATATTGGAGTTTGAGAAGCAGACAGCTGTTGTTTGAGTCATGCACGGGAAACAATGAGGAAGCCTCCCAAATCTGTCCATTTTTATCAGTCACCTCCTACCATCCTTTCGCCTTTCATACTTTATCCCTCCCCCTCTCTCCTGTTTAACATGCACACTTAAAACTTTAATCAGGCTGGATAAATGTTCCTCATCTCCCCACGTGGCTGGTGCCTCAGCACTTTCCCAGCTTCTCCCCAAAGTGCTGATGCCGGGCTGGGTGGATCTGCGCTGAACTCGGCCGCCTGCATCTCCACGGGGACCCGCCGGGGCTCCTGGTGGCCCATCTGCCTGTCTACCTGCCGCCAGTCATCGCTCCCCTCCCCCCAAACCCTTCTCTCTACCAGGGATTCGCTTATCCTCCCCAACACCCTAAGGCTTTGTGGCGCCCGGCCGGCTCGCTGGGAAAGCCACCCTTAGCCCACAGGCGGGCTGATAGGCAGCAGTCAACAGCTGCAGTGGAGGAGAGCGCCAAGCGGTGGCCACGGCTGGATGGACGCTCATCGCTCACCCTCCACTGGGCTTTCAACAGTAACCACAGCAAGAAGCTCAGTGTGCTTCATACTGTATGTGCCGCATGCATCCATACATAATTCATTTTCAAAAAGTTGTTAGGTTTCCAGAGATCCACACGCAAATTTACTGAAACAGGTTGACTCGTGATCCACTGCACTGATTGGCTGAGCCCATCCTGACCTTAACATATACTGTATAGACACAATATCTAGCAACGTTCAAAGCTGATTCCGACTACAAATGACAAAAGTTTGATGCTGAATGTTATTTTTTCCAGTTATGACCAAGTTTCTATAGTGCAATTTCATGGGGAGGTAGAGCAGGTCGTCCCCAGCTCCACCTGACCACATGTCAAAGTGTCCTTGAGCCACGACACTGAACCCTAAATTGTTTCCGATGGGAAGGCCAGCACCCTGCATGACAACTCTGCTGCCATCGGTGTGTGAGTGTGAATAAGAGGTCAACTGTAAAGTGCTTTGTCCGTTAAGGTAGGTAAGCAGTACAAAAGCGCAGTGCAATGCATTTGTCATTCATCACATCAACAAATTGCACAAACAACTTGGTACACTTATATAGAGCTTTTTCAACCTTAACGGTTCCCAAAGCACTTTACAGATTGTTCTCATTCACACACCGATGGCGATGGACCTGCCGTGCAAGGTGCTGACCTCCACCGGTAGCAACTTAGGGTTCAGGACACTTTGACACGTGGACAGGAGGAGCCCGGGATCAAACCGCCAGCCCTGGGATTAGTGGATTAGCTCTACCTCCTTAGCCACAGCCGCCCGGGTGGCTTGGTCAAGCTTTGAGGAGCACCCGCTTCATGCTTTAACCCACGCACTTAAATAATATCTCTGATGGCAAAAAGACTGGACCATTTTTATTGTCTATAATACGAAGTTAACTAGAAGCAGGTCGACGCCTCAACCACACCTCTAATCACCTGTCAAGCCGACTTATACCTGGTCAACCCATCCAGTCCAGTTTGACTCATTTTTCTCGACCCACCCTCCCTTTCCCTCCCCCTCATCCATTTACCCCCCCGACCCTTTCCCTCCCTCTGCCCATCCCTATTCACATCCATCGACCATCTCTTCCCCTCGTCCATCCCCTCTTATTCAAACCCATCTCTCCTTCCCCAGGTACCGTGTGGGGCCCCTAATCGACTCAAGTGACTCTACTCCGGAGACGGATCCCCCACACTGAGTCTCCTCCTCCCCAGACTCCAATACATCTTCCTCCCCCACTTTCATCCCCTTCTTCACACCCATTAACCCATCCTATACTACTTTATTTCATAAATCACACTGTTGTGGTGTAGTCCTTGCTAGCCTGCTGCAGCCATGTTGCAATATAAAATCTGAAAATGAAACGAAGATGCTGGGGTGAAAATGAGAAGCCGAGACACTGGTTTGTCAATATTGGCCTTTGAAGGAAAGTCAGATATCCGCTAGTTGGTATCATCCTTTGAAGTTATGGTATTTACTGTTTTAAGATCCCCTCCAGACATGTTTTAAGACAAAAATACTCTGCTCTGAATAATAATTTGTGTCTGATGTGTTTTTTTTCCCACAAAAAAGTTCAATTAACTTGTTAAAAATTCTGTCCCCCCTTCAACAGATGAATGTAAAAACAACCTTCTAGTGTCAAACTCTGCACATACATCGTTCTGCACATTAAAGCGCAAACATCCAAGTGAAAGAACAATAAGCAAAACAGATTTTGAGGACAGAACTGAAGAGATTCTTATGTGACTTTTTGATCGTGTGTCGTTCAGTGAAAATGTTCCCATGATGATCCAGAGACATTTATAGCATTAAGGCAGCAGGGAAGGAAAAATAGACATACGTGAAGGCTACAGAGATCCTCCTCCCACTTACAGGGCACAGGAGGAGGCACAGTATGTTCACTGTATATTCAGCCTCGGTGTGAAAGGTTCATGTGTGTGAAAACTGCACCCATTCGGATTTCAGGCTATATATACTGTATATATATAGTCTTAAGGACAGGGTCTTAAGGACAGGAACATCAGTGTGTTTGGTCTTGAGTAAGTATTTCTATACTACCGGCCAGATTGAGATGAAATTTCATACGGGTATTTTAGGTCTCCAGAGGTTGAGTACTAATGATTTTGGTCGCGACCTCCTGACCTTTCTGCTTGTGCCGCCATAAGGCCAAAACCTTTCACTTGTACACAAGAAATTAAAAAATCTAATGGGCAGATTGGCATTAAATTTAGCAAGCACCTTCATGATCCCCAGAGGATCAGTTTCATTTTCTAATATGCTGGTTGCCATGACCTTTGGTGAGCACTTTAATGGACCCAGACAGATAAATTGATTCAATTCTATTGACCCCATGACCAACAAACGTTAACCTTTTAGCCCAAACACATGGTGAGGGTCATTAGAAATAAATAATCCATATGATGTTCATTCTGCCCCTCACTTTTGTAATGTGGGGTAAAATAAACAAAGCAGGCTGTAGGGGCCACTCGAATTTACAAATAAATATATTAATCCATCAATAAAAACAACAACATAAACCATCAAATAGATTAATGTATACATAAAAAATTTATAGAATTTTAAAATCACATTGAAAATTCAGTTTAAAAAAATAAATAAATTCACAAACTGAGTTCAGGTTTTATTCAGGCATCTGAAAGGGCAGCTCCCTTTACCATTTGCATTCCCATACTCATAAAACATAAAACTGCATTTTCAAATAGATTTTGATTTTTCATTATTTATTTAGGTATTCATTATTCTATTTTTAAATTGTGTATTTATTGATTTTTTTCATTTGACCTATTTATTAACGGGTTCATTAATTAATTTGTAAAATCTTTTATTAACTCCTGTTTTTACTGTCTGATTAGATATCAATTAATTGAATGCTTTATAACTATTACCATGACACTTGTTGTCTTCCATACTTGTGTGGCTTGAGACTTGTTTTTTAGGTTATTTAAATGACCTGAAATGTGGTTAAAGGACATGTGAAGAAATATTGTAATTATTAATATATAAATTACCTATTCTATCCTCACATTTGTGTGTTTTTTGTGTGAATAAAACTCAATCAAAACAGAGGACTGAAGCTATCTGTTTTATAATAATGGGATGGAAATGACTGAGGATGTTAAGCCGGAGCTTGCACATCACTAGCGATGAACCTTTATGAATGAGTTTTTGACCCGACGCTGTAATGTCTCTGCTCCCTGTCCCACCTCCGTTCATCATGTCATCATTCAACATCATGATGTGCTTATCACTTTCTTTAACCTTTCCCTGAAACAGCCCGGCGACTGAGCGCCAATCTGTATGATGAAGAAGACTTTAATGCCGTTATTCACTGTCTTCCATCTTTCTTTCACCTGTCTGTCTCTGTCTACTGCGCACATCATCTTGCCGTCTTTGTCACCCAGCAAACATCCCCCGTCTCATCTCTCTCTCTCACTTAATTTGCACTCAGTCAAAGCACAAGACCATTTGAAAGATAAAGTGTCGTCTCGCCCTCCCCTTCGTCTTTCTCCGTCTCCCTCCCCCCCTACTTGTCTCCTTGCGAGACCAGAGGGGATTGTGGGGTTTAGGCTTACCGGTGAGGTAGGTTGATTAAATATTAAGTTGTCCTGAGAGTTGACCCTGCTCCTGTGTCCCGCTCTAAATGCATCGCTCTTCCTAAATTCCCCCTCCGTCTCATGCCTCCATCCCTCTATCCTGTTAACCCTGAAGATATTGACACGGCCGTTCACAGCACATTACCTGGGAGAGGGCACCGGGGCTCTTTTTCATCCATCAGCTTCATTTGCAGAGACAAAAGAGGGATAGAAGGCCAGCCAAATTTATTGATTGTTGACGGTGGGGGCTGTTTAATAGTGCGGGATCTCAAGGTGACATGAAAGTTTAAGAAACCTCAGAGAGGCTCTGTTGCAGGCAAATGTAGAGAGAAAAAGCGTTTAGGAAATATAAACACGTCTAATTTCAGCTGTATGACTTTAAACCTCATTACAAATTATTTCACTTAGCAGCTGACATTCAATGGCATTGTTTTATTCACTACATCTGATCTCATTGTGGTCCTCATTTAGCCAAAAAATGTTATTGGAAAAATGTCCAATTTTGCCCATTTTGGTCCAAACGAACAGCTGTCTGTTTTAGTTCCTAAAGCTGTTGCTAAGCCTTTACAATCTTACACAGCCTCATGCACTAGAATACTTTGTGTAAAATATTTGTGGCTCTGATCAACAATGCTGGAGACTGTGTTTCATATAGAAGCAAATGGCCATAAAGATGTGAATCCTAATCCTCCGAAATTCAGACCTGAACATCTGGGATATACCAAGGATAAACATTCTCTCACTCTCCCATGGTTGGCAACAGAAATAACATGAAACAATATGTATGTTTGTTATTACTGAAGATGTTTGCTAGGTGGCTAACCAGACAGCTAGCTTGGTTAGCCAGCTGGTTGCACAGGAAGTGATCCCTATGCAGTTAGCAAAAATAGCTCATCCCGGTGTCCCAGCGTGCCTCGATAAACATTGTTTTGGCGGGGGCGACCCTGTAGCTTAGCAGTTAAGACCATGAAGAACCTTAACGTTCCCAGGCTCAAGTTCGACTGAGGACCTTTGTTGCATCTTTCTCCCTCATTTCCTGTCATCTCTTAATTGTCTGTAATAAAGTCCAATGTCCAAAAAAAACGGTGTTTTGCCGGAGTTGCATTTCCCTGTACTTTACAACAGAGGTGACGAGTGTAAAGTTATTATGATCCATGATACTGAACGGCCACAATTACGAGAATAAGATCCTAAAACTGTCAGACCTGCAATAAAATATTATTATTATTGCAGGTCTGACAGTTTTAGGATCTTATGAACCTAATGAATTGTTAATATAGAGAGGAGCTGCTGGATCATCCTGCACTAAACGGTTACAACTAAATTACTTTCAACAGAGTGTCCCTTTAGAGTCTAAATGCTGTTTGAGAAACTTTTCCTCCCAATAAGAATAAATGTCTGTGGAAAGGTGGTCACCCTTAAAAAAAGCGCAAAATGTTCACTACTGGCACCTTTAGCACAATAATATCAAGTATCATAACAGTATCCGCCTTGAACAGTTCGTATTATGTGAACACTTCTTCTAACCGCATTATATCCAAAGATGTAAGAACTGTGTACGGCAGCGGGTCTCTACAGAACAAGTGCCTCAGGTTTGGAGAGCTTCTGAGAAATCTTGAAAGCAACGACAGGGCTTGTGATGTTGGAGCTTTGGCTGGCCTGCAGTGCTTCTCCACTCCTATGCATTCTCTGTATTAACTTCCATGTTTAGCGGCACACTGAAAAGTGCAGTGACCTTCACAGTGACCTTCCAGCATGCACTGCGCCTTCCCTGGGATTGGGATCCAGTTTTCTGCCCCTGGGTTTGGCTGACGACGCTCTACCTCGGAAGAAAAGGCCCTGCAGATTTTACACGTCAGGATGCACTCTGTTCTCCTGCGTAATACCGAGTGTGTCAGTGTTCACATGGCGCATGTATGAAGCTCGGATAGCCGTGTCTCCGAGCAGCTTGTTGCCTGCAGTGAGGGCCGACTATCAGAGAGTATTTCTCAACACATTCTGGAGGTCTCACATCTTCGCTTTCCATCTTTTTAAGGATCGGCTGAGCCCCTGTCAGAGTTTTGGATCCTGCCTGGAGGGATGTTTAAGCACCGCAGCACCCCGGGGGAGGCAGGCAGAGAGACTGACAGGCTGACAGATAGACAGGGACTAGTCTCTGCTGTGGATGCGTTAGTGCAGATAAAAAAGGGCCAGGTCCATGATACACCATGTTTAACAATCCTGCACTGGGTGAGACAAATATATTGATTTGTTGATATATGAAGCTGATGTTGACCTTCTATTAGACATTAGCCATTGGCTAACAATGTCAGCCACCTCTGACATATTGAAGGTTTCTTATTGATCAGACATGTGCAAAAACTTTTTGTTCAGTTTACTTGTTTCAGCAGCTCATGATGACTTAAATAAGGAAATAAATGAAAAGTAATGCCAATTAAAAGGTGATCATTCGTATACATTTGGTAGAACACTAAATTACCATTGTAGTCATATTATCATTTTCTCAAACTGAAGAAAAGCAACTGTGATACTTGATGAATGGCGACTATAAAAAAAATGTAAATACAAGGTCACATGTGGAGCCATTTTTGGCAAACCATAGCTTTTACCCAGTGGTGAAATAGAATATTCAGATCATTTCCTCAAGTAAAAGTACCCAGATAACAATGTAAAAATAAAAAAATAAATCCTGCATTCAAAATCCTACTTAAGTCACAATGTATTAGCAGCTAAATGTACTTAAAGAATCAAAAATAAAAGTACTTGTTCTGCAGAAAACTGGCCCTTGTGTCTGATATATTATTCTATATTATATATTATTAGATTGTTAATACTGATCAATCCATAAATAGTATTTTACTGTTGTAGCTGCTCGAGGCGGAGCTCGTTTTCTTCTTATATCAATAACTGTGCCAACTTAGGGATAAAAGATAAAAAAAACTGTATTTATGGTCCAACTTTAGTCTTGTAGCGTGTGATTATTTCTATACATTTGGTAATGGACTAAATTACCACCAACTGTGATACTCATTAACTGTGCATATGTTACAACTTGACAGCGTATAGAGGAGGGCTGGTGGATGGCGATTATCTCAGCCAGGCTGACATTATTCTGACAGAGGGCTGCTGGGATGGCTACAGTCCGTGGCGACAACTCCTGTGAGGTAAAACGCTGTCAATCTCCGGCTGCTGGAAAACAACGACCCCGTCCAAATGAAAGCTTTGACCTCCATGCTAATAGCTAATGACAGCGGCGACCTCCGCGGCGTCTTGTGTTTCTGAAGCCCTCGCCTCGGCCCACATGAAAGCATGCTCCAGGGAGCCCTGTGATTAGCACTGAGGTCGCCGTTTTGATTTGGGTCGAGGTCACGATCACAGAGAGCGGTGCTCTCTTCTGTTTTTTTGTCCCCCCACGACACCCACATTCATGTGACACCCAGTTAAGGAGAGTTTCTGGGGCTGAACACCAGCTCTGCACTCTGTCTTCGGCATTAATGTCACACATTACACTGTGTTTTAACATGTTTTCTGGTCAAAAATTTTGAACAAAAGTACAGCGAATCATTTTCATTATAACTGACCATTCGCTTTGAACTGTGATTGTCCAGTCATAGCTTGGCAACCGTAACTAGACACAGTCCTTTCAGCCGGCAAAATTCATCAGCTGCAAATAAGAAGCCTGTTTTAACTTTTGTATGAAATCTAAAACCAATCGTTTCAAAAATGACTGTGAATTTTGATGATAGATCTGCCACCGTTATCAATGTAAACTGCATACATGCTATGCTAAAATGGAAAGCTTGACAGGCGGTAACTATGGGAGGCAGGGGTTAGCTAATGGTCAGTTAGATCTGACTCAGTTTACACAGCTTTTTACTTACAGAAGAGAGTTTATCTACATGTGCATCTTGACTGAAATCCCAGTGAGGTACATTTATAGTATAAATAATAGGAAGTCGCACCAAACTCTATTCAAATGAGACAGAATCTTCGAATGCAAATAAAAAACAAAATTACAGCTTTTCTCAAACTCGAACTGATTTCTATTTATACTGGTTGGCGGCTGTTTGCCTCGTGATGATTGGCACTTTTCTATTTACCACCACAATCTCTGGTTGTTTTCCTGTCAGGAGCCGAAATGAGAATTGGCACACAAGTTTGCTTTCCCCAGATGGAGGAAATCTCATCTACTTTGATTTTATTGAGCAAGAACACTGAATATTGTCACTATTTGGTTTCTCTGATCCTTCATTTACACATGAAGGAAGAGGCGGGGCAACTGAGTTTCAAAAAGTAAGAGCGGATGGGAGAATGGTAAAGTAAACTCCGTTTGCCTGGCCTGTTGGTGGCTGCACCGGGACAGGAGCTGTAGTAATGAGTGATGGAGGCTGGTTAGCCCCGCCCGGGCCCTGTCGTCCTGCCAGCATGCGTGCCAACCTGCTCACAGAGACACAGGGTGGGAGCGGATACTGTGTGTACTGTATTGATTGGCACGGCTGCAGCTCAGGCTGGTGTCCGTCTGAGCGCTGGCACTCTTCAGCGCTGGCTGACAAACAACTTAATGAGACTCAACACGGTTTCTACAGGTGCTAGTCCTCCTCAATGCCACTGTGGATTCACTCATGCAACCTGAGTCCAAATGGTAAATAATCTGAATATTTAGAGGCATCTGTGCAGCTTTGTAGCGAGTCCGTTTCATGCACTGTCTGCAACCGAGGCTCACACTGACTGGCAGTTGCTTTAATTTCCTCGAGCAGCAGGAAACAAGCACACAAGGGAGAAAGGGAGTCAATCCACTAAACCAGAGTTACAGCAAAGTCCCTGCATTTAATATTATTCTTGAAGTACAGAGTCAAATCTAAGTTAGACTTTATGGCTGCTTATTCTAGCTACATTTCTGAGGACAAAATCACAAAAAACGTACATGTAACTAATGATGATTTAGGTGTGTCCTATTAAAGGGGATGAATACTTTGTATTGTAGTGTAATCTGATCTGTTTTCACTTTGATATTTCTGTTGATCAGTGTCACATTAAATCAACTTTAGTTTTGTAAAAAAAATTAAAAAAAACATGAAAACTTACATACTATTTTGAATACTTTTTATAGGCACTGTATTATTTCATGTGTTTTATTCATGACATAAATTAATAGACAGACCAGCTCACAGGTCATTTGTGTTTCTCTTAGTATGAGACTTTTCTTCACAGATAAGGCTCATAAATAACAAATTGTTATTTTTGTTTGATCTTTATGGAGGCCTGAAGTTGTCATTAAGAGAAAAAACTTGCCCTGGAAGTTCTGGATTTATTATCATTACCTCTTCAGCTGGAAGTTTGAAAAAGACAATGAAGAAGACGGCAGCATCATCAAAGTTTTTAGGGCGAACAGTCGGTTATCCTGTAAAATATATTTACGGGAGCTCAACGATAGTCAACGACAGCCAAAACCTGAAGTTCATCCACACATCTCAGTCCAAAATCAAAATTAAACCGTATTAAATCAGATCGATCCACAGTGAGAGTGTGAAGGGTGCACGCAAGACAAGACTGACGGCATGAAGGTGATAAGCAAACGCAAAATCGAGAGCACAAATTACTAAATTGTCCACTCGAACTTGTTGGTTTTTTTCTCCACAACACCTCCCGGGCTCCGTAGATCTTTGCTCTCTGTTACATCACTAACTGACATCCATGAAACATAACTAAGCACATGTGCACATGTACGGTACATGTGAATAAACATGCACATGTTCCTCTTTACAAAGGCGTCTCTTTGCACCTTCCATCCTCTCTCTCTCTCTCTCTCTCTTACTTTCTCTCTTTCATTGACAGGATTGAGGGGAAATTAGCATTGGGTCTTAATCAGCCTCCCCCAGCCCAGAATGTGCTGATGTGCAGGACAGGGTCATGCTAATCAGGTGCCTCAGCTCCCAGGCACATTGATTTAATACTACAAACGCTTATTAATCCCCTGCACACCTCCTCCTCCTCCTCCTCTTCTTGAGCCCTTGCCTCATCCTTGTCCTGACCAAGAGGGTTGTTGCTCACTCAACCCCATCTCTCACCCCTCTCAACCTCCCCCGCCCATCAACCCTGACATCAAACATCCACTAAACATCTCTGGACACAGCACTGGGAGTAGCTACAGAGTGCGTTAAAATACACAGTGTGAAACAATGTGCATAAACAAAGGAAATTAGCTTTGGTGGCTAAATTCAAAATTTGCAAGAATGCTTACGCAGCTTTCAGCCTGCATCTGAAAGCTTTTGTGTCTTGGCAACACACCTCGCAGGCAAAATGCAATTTGACTTGAAGTGATTAGAAAATAAGTCTCACTCGCTGGCATTTATAAAGAGCAAGAGCGAGAGCTGAGATGGTCCGATTTGATGTTTAAGACACCTTTGGGAATTCATTAATGAGTTATTTTACGTCCCATTGTTTGTTTTTATACAAATTTGTTGTCTTTATTTATTTTTGGCAATCTCCATCTTCTTTATTTCCCATTCCTCGTCTCATAATTTCCAGTGGATATTTATTTAAAATCTTCTTAAAAATGACCTGTACTCCAAGTGACGGAGAACAACAACAAAAGCCAAAACAATCAAAAGATTAATATAGTAAAACTCAGCACAGTACTGTGAAAACTCAACTTCAACTGTTCAGCCATTTAGTGTTGAAAACAGAGCAGTAGTGCCAAAAAGTAACTGTGTTTGTGTCAGACAGCGTGGAGTGGACTCAGGAGCAGACAGCAAGGAAGTCTTTTAAGTGAGCTTTAACAGCAAAAAGTAACAAACACAAAAAGGCTGGGCAAAACACAGAAGTAGAGGCAGGCCAAGGTCGAATGCACAAAAGGTCAGGCAGCGAGGCAAAGGTACAGACAAGGTCACAATCTGATCAAAAACAGGACTACAGCAAAAGGCTTGAAAGCTTAGCTGAGAACATGAGACAATCTGGCAATGAACAAAGCAAGGGAACTGGTCTAAGTAGGGAAGTGGCTGATGAGGGAATCAGGGGCAGGTGCGTACTGGGGAGCAGGTGTGGCTAATCAAGCAGACACGAGGGCAGGAACTGAAATGACAAGACCGGAAGTGATTTCGAAATATAACACACACAAGGACTAACGGGATGCGACAGTTTGAGTATGTTTGGGTTTTGGATTGTTGCACGGACAAAACAAGCGATGTGAAGACGTCCCCTTGAACTGTAGGAAATGGGGAACGCCATTTTTTTAAAACTATTTTCACATTTTATAGACTAAACAATTAATGGAGAAAATAATCGACAGATTAATTGATAATGCAAATAATCTTATTTAGCAGTCCAGCTACTATATTGTGTTGTCAATCTGCAAAAGCTTGTGGCTGTCAATCTGTGGACCAACAACTGTTTAAAAAGGTTTCAGGCTCATGGTGAATTTCATGTCCACGAGTTCCCTTAAAAACATCAAAATCCTCCCGCTAAAAACTTCTCCAGCCTAAATTCAATGCAGATTTTGTTAGTAAACTTTATACTGAACTGAATGATCAGAAGCATCACATAACACAAAAGAAGATGGCAACTTTTATAACATACTCGCTTGATTCGACTGCTGAAGCCTCAAACTAGCTTCTGTTAAACATTAGAAGTCATTTTAATGAAGACTGTGAATTCCCCCCCCCCCATTACTTACACTGAAGTTGTGGCCAGGAAGAACAGGAGGAACTATTACAGCGAACAAAAACTCTTTCAGTGTGCATACAGTATGGGAATGTGACTATTGTTGCAAGAAAGACTTGAAAAAGTATACACCTATCCTTTAACAGGTGTTAGTATGATAAAGGTTTGTGCAAAGGCAAAAATAACATTTGCGGAAGCTGCAGGATGCCCTCAAACAAAGAGAAATAAAAGAGAAATACGACTCAAACTTTCTCTTTCTCTCTGTTTTAGTGTCTGTATTTAACATGACAGATTCGGAGACTTCACAGACTATAAATACAAACAAACACCAGCCTGATAATGCAAAGATGTGCATGCATGATCCCCACACATACACACAGCTACCATTAGAGCTCAGAAGTCCTCCCACTGAATACTTAACATAACATCACACACACACACACACACACAGGCGGGTCAGTGGAACACAGTAAAAGAGCTCCCTCACACTGAAATCACTTCACATGGCAGGCGCGCTCACACAATTAAAGTTCCCTCCACAGAACACGTTTCAATTACTGTAATTACCCTCCACTCCACTGCCGATGTCCCCACAGATCACAGCTGAATGCCGGCTTCACATGGCCAACATCACACATCAGCGGGGAAGTAAAGGCAACACTGAGCTGCTGCCGTAGCACCGGTTTGATCTTTTATTACACCAATATAGGGACTGAACTGTAACTGATAAACAGGATAATTCTGCTCAACACTGAGATCACAAATATTTATTCTTTTTCACATGAATTCGGTTTGATGTCGACAAAATCATTTCTATAGCCTGATAATGATACAGTATATTTATGTTATGATAAAATCGTATATGAAAAAGTTGTCCCATTTAAAAAAATGTTTTTGTGTATGTTCAAAACAAAACCAACTAATTTTCCAACAAATATGTTTTCAAATATTAAAGATTGTGACAGAATGGTTAAATTTAATAACTGTTTTTTTAATTTACATTGCAATTTCTGAATATGAATTTTTTGTCACAATACACTAATATGAGAGACACTATGCAACATTTTGTACATACACAACAATGTATGTCATTTAATTGTTTCTCTTTACTGTGTTAATGTGCTTCAGAATTATTTGTTTGTTTTTTTCCATTTTAGTAGATTAGTCAGGATTAGCTAAATCCTGCGTTGTTTCATCCATGTCGGCAACACCTGGCACCATGGTAACCAACACCTGTTCACCTAATTAGAGGGACACTGGTGGGAGAGGAGATGAAGAAGTTAATGAAACGCTAATCTGGTCCAATCAAACGCCCAGGCATCTGCCTCCTCGCTGCAGCAGCAGTTTTCTTCTTCACTGCCTTTGTTGGCGTGTTGGTACGTTTGTTGCCGTGTTACTGCCACAACTGACAATCAGCGGAATAGCGTGGAGCCGAAAGCAGGATGTGAATCGCTTGCCGCCCAAAACGGGATCCCTCTCATAAAAAGATTGCCTCTTGGCGCACACTGATGCATCAATGTGTCCCATTGTTTCTGCACAAAAAGGAAACAACAACTCCAGATCTAATCATCTTCTACAGTGCCGACAAACCAAAGAGTAAATCAAAACACAAAATCTTTTTTGACTTTCCCCTAAAATATGATGTCAATGTGAGGCATTTTTTACACTCTGTGACCTAGAAATATGCACACAAAGCACATTTCTATGATGTATCTCACGCAGACTTCATGTATTGAGCCACACATTGTGTACACCATTTAGTTTTTTTCTTTACGTTGTAGCAGCTGGAGGTCATTTTGCTTTTGACTGCATGTGGATCAGCTTTCTTTCTTTCTTGCAACACTAAAACTGTTCTTATTTTGATATGCATTGCACACAAAAAGCCCACAAACAGTCAAACCTGACTCTCTGCTGCTTTAAACCTGGAGATAAAAAAGGACACAAGTGTATAATTTGCCGTTTCTCTCTCACAGCGGGGGGGGGATTGTCTGGCTGTTACACCTCACGACTGATGAATAAATGTGTGTATGTGAAACTGATCTGAGAGGGTGCCTCGTCCTGTATTTTCTAATCTCGCTTTAATGAGAGGACACACTCTCTCACCTCTGTGTTTTACAAGCCGCGCTGTCTCTATATTCCCCGTTAATAAGATATAAAGTTAGAGTGCTAGCGCTCACTCGGTCAACCAGGACAAAAATGATTGGCTTTTAATTTATTGGCCCGTGTCTGTGTGCCGTGTGTTTTATGTATCACTTGATGGGTTCCTTATTTGTTGCCTTGGATACTGCTAGAAGTACAGGACGCTTAATGTCACCGCGACCGGCGGGGACACCTGCTAAAGCAAACACACGGGCACAAGCTGCATGTTAACTTCTTTGACTACTATTAACACATTATCTACCCCACTGACAAACCCATCGCAGGTCATGTGATCAAATTAAAGCCCTCTCCACACACACACACACACACACACACACACACACACACACTTGCATACAAACTGGTACTAGAGACTCTGCACTGGTCGATGAGCCAGTGTTGTTGCCACCCCCTGCTCTGCCCTACAAGTCCCTGCGTGTCCTGCCCCAGACCCATTGATTTTATCGGGCGACGCCAAAGCCAGTTCAGGCCAGCGTCCAGTCTGCCGCGAGGCCCCAGGGTGACACAGGCTGTGACAGGCCTGCCCTTCTGTCATCAATGTCAGCGAATACTTTCAGATGAACGCATGCAAACACCAGAGGCAGAGATTAACGCTGGCTCGGAGAAAAAACACCCGGGAAAGTTCATAAGAAAGTTAATTGAAAATGGCCCAGATTGATCACAAAAGCAGCTGGAACCAGTTTGGTATTTTTACTTGAACGATTAATAGATTATCAAAACAGTTAGATAGATAATGGTGACAATGATGATGTATTAGTCAATAGTTCAAAACACTGGTGTCCAAGAAGAAGCAAAAGACTCCCCCTCTGACTAACAGCTAACACACGTCGCTCCTCCCCTCACATCACCTTCCTCTATATATTACAGTGAATTGATGTCTTTCAGTTTAGCATTAATCTCTTGCATAACTGGGCGTTTTCTTCCCCTGTTTCTTCTCTCTCAGCTGCTTAGCGCCCAGTAGAGCAGTGGATGATGGGAGCTCCAACACGGCATGATCTAAAAACCCACTGGCGCTTTAGTGTGCCTCAGCTGGCTTATATAACCCCATGTAAATGTGCAAACTGCCTTGCTATTGGGAACAGACACACACACACATACACAGAGAAAAGCTACTGATATGTGGCGTGTGTGTGTGTGTGTGTGTGTGTGTGTGTGGATGTCAGCATAAGGACAGCAGATCACAGTGTGTGTTTGTGTGATGAAGCGGGGGTGCATGTTTAGCAGAATATAGTCAGATTTGTCTGTTTTCTGCTCTGCAACCACCGCACCAAATATCTCCCTCCTCCTCGCTATGCTGTTTGATGACATCACCCGTGTGTGTCCCCTCGAGTTTGGACCGGCGAGCTCCCCCAGTGACGTCACTTCCGCCGGACTTTCACCTGAAGTGACATCATTTCTGTTGCATAACTATCCCCCCTCTCCCGCTCCTGCATGTGAGAGCAGAGGCAGCTTTTCTCTGTCTCTGGCCGCCCAGAGGCACCGTGAAACTCCTCATTATGGAAATACCAGGTGCGTGTCCATGAAATGAAAATGGGCAGATATAAAATTACATCACTGGGGTTTAATACAGAGACACCCACCAAGATGCTGTGTCCTCTATGACCTCTTCATGCACCCAAGAAACAGCTTAATGCTCTGAATCATCAAGGCTCTCTTTCAAGCCAGAGAGGCGACACTAGGTACCGTACGACTCCTGACATGAAATATTGCGGGTGTGAGGGTGAAGAGAGGCAGAGTGTGAGAGACAGTGATCGAGAGAGGCCTGACCTATATAAGAAGGAGGCTGAAATATTTATGGATGTGAGTGTCCTAATTGGCAAGCCACTGGGAGCACTGCGGCCTTCTCCTCCAATCACAGCCTGGGAAGAGGTTAACACTCACACACGCGCGCGCGTGCAGACGAGCGTCGGTGGTCCGAGGGCCAGAGCGAGGCCTCTACCCCGCGACCCTGTCATCCCCAGCCTGAGAGACGCCTCTTCACGAGACTGATCTGCCTTCGCCAAGGCTCTGGCATTGTTAGAATCATTACCAGAGCTGTTATCATAACCGTTCTCTCTGGCACATATGGACGGGAACAACCGCTCAGAGCGCTAAGTCAGACACAGCCTAATTGGCTGGGCTTAATCTCCGGCACTGGCACGCACTGCTCAGCTCTCTGAGAGGCCTCAATTACTGTCCCCGCTGATGGAGACGGACACTTTCTGACTTCTAGTTTCAAACGACTGCAGGGCAGGTGTGTGTGTGTGTGTGTGTGTGTGTTTGTGTGTATGTGTGGGGGGGTACCACATCAGGGGTCAACAGGGACTTAAGACATTGGTGTGTTTATGTGGCACGACAGTTTTAGTGCTTAAGTTAGCTACTTATGTGGCATATTATCAAATATACCAAAGAAATACATTTTATAATCAGTGCAGATGTGAAAAAAGTTTTAGAAAGCCTGAAGTGGCTCCAGAGGAAGCTGTAAGAAGTCTGATTAACTGCCTCAAGTGATGTCACTTGAGTCAGCGTCGGTTGGGGCTGAAGACTACAAGTTTAAAAATTAGAAAAATCTGTTGGTGTGCAGTTAGAAAGAAGAGAGCTTACCAGACCTCTGTAGCCCGCTCCTCATCTCTGCTGCAAGCTAGCAGCTCAAGGCTACATTAGCTGCTACTAGCATAACACACCAGAATCTCCAACTGAACTGCAGTCATTCGAGTTGCATTGTGGGTAATGTAGGCGCTAGGTTTTGACAAGGAGTAAAAATACACTGAACTCTCAACAAAACCAGAAATTTCTGAGTGTATGTTAGGCTTACCAGTGGCTAACATTAGCAAGCTAGCTAAGAGCACACAACATGTAATTAGGACAACTTGGGACTCTCTGGGAGTCTCGTTTCTCCTTTTCCAAACTGATATCAACCCACCATAAAATTCCTGGTAAGACAGCAGCAAGCCAAACCCACAAACTACTGAAGCAATGGAGCATTACTGGGATAATTAACTGTAATATAATGACTGAATTTCAAATTGTAATCCCTCACACTACTCGAAAAAAGTAATCAATTTACTGCCCAACATTAAATATAATGAAATGTACAATTTGTTATAGACTATCAGCAGGCGTGGAGCGATGACTAAAGTATCCAAATTCGAGTTGAAGTAATATTACTGTGTTACATGTGTCCATGTAAACTTTTCAATATGGATATAATCCACCAACCGATGGTTTTCCAATGCAGCGAAGCTCTCCAAGAAAAAGTTTCTTTATCAAAGCTGTTTTAACAGATTGCCTTACAACAAAGAAGACATCCAAAACTGGAAAGAAAATCCTCCTGACTGGACCAAAATTAAATCTGCTAACAGTTGATTTACTGATTTAGTGTGTGCAAATTTATTTACTATTTATTTATTTATAGTTGGTTGCTTTCTGTGTGTCTTTGCTACACTGTGACAATGACCATAGAAACGTCTGTCTCCAGCATCAGTTGGCTACACTACGCTAGCAGAGTGCTAACCATAGCAACATAAACAAATGAAGATTACCATTCATTCCAACCAGTAATGAAAAGTGTTAATGAAAAGGGCCTATGAGTTTTTGAAAAAGCAATATTGGATAAAACATTCCATGTTTCTAAATTAAACTTGTTGCTGTTTAACTCGGTGACTTCATGACTGTGGAGTCTGTAATTCACAAATAACGTCTCAGACACATTAATTGGCCAATCAGAAGAGACTACTGAGATAACAGTACATCATGAGTCTTGAGTCATTGTTGTGATTTTTAGGATTAGCAGGCAAATGACTTCAACAAGCATCTCTGTCTTGCTTGCACAAAGGGAAAGAGAGCAGAAATCAATGGGCTGTGTTTACAGGGTACACAGCCGACTGTAACACTGCACGTTATGTTACACACAGCCAAGCAGTAAAAACAGACGAGCTGCTTGGCAGGGCTCAGTCTGGCCAGCCTCGTGCTAAAAGCAGGCAGAGACACACGGGCCAAGAGCAGTTACTGGCACCGCGCTCCAGTCTGAGACGGAGCAAAAAGTGGGACAAATTTTAAAAATATTCTGAGTAAATGTCAAGAGAACATGGGGAGAAAAGCCTGATGTGGTTTGTCCTCGTGGTCACTTCTGAGACAAACACAATAGGGAGACAAGATACTCACGTAAGAAGTACTCAGATGGGTCCGCTTCGTAATCTGTTTCCTCAGGAAAGTGGTCTATCTGTTTACACATCCCTTTAAAGTTTCCTGTTGGGATAAACAGAAACAGAGTTCAGTAGAGTTCATACAGGAAGACACCAACAAGACAAACAAAACACTTTCCAGTTTCTTTAATTGCCAGCACAGTTCATATCAGTGGGCCCTTTTCTCTGCTGCCTGGTCATGTGCATGTTCACACAGACAAGAAGATGCTCTTCAGGAAGCAGACCTGAGCACCAGGCATCTCCGGCAGCAGGTGGCGACTTGTAAACAAGAGCAGCGCAGCTGGTGCGACCTGGAGACGCTCCAACTGCTGTGCACAGGCAACCTCATCTCTTTATGCTCGTTCATTTGGCTGACACCTCACCGTCCAGCTACTCTGTCCATCCAGGAAGCAGCATGCCGGCATCCCTCTCCTCTCCTCTCCTACTTCCTCCTGTCTGTCTTTCCTCTATTCGCAGCCTCTCAGTGGAGTTTTGGCATTGATGAGGTCACTCAAGGTGGCGTGCCGGGGGAGGCGCGCATAAGGCGGCCATTACGCTGACCTGCTGCTGCAGCGAGGAGGCAGATGCCTGGGCGTTTGATTGGACCAGATTAGCGTTTTATTAACTTCTTCATCTCCTCTCCCACCAGTGTCCCTCTAATTAGGTGAACAGGTGTTGGTTACCATGGTGCCAGGTGTTGCCGAGGAGGTTTTGGCAGCAAGGCATGATGAGCACAGGGGGGTGCGGTTATTACTTTGTGAACGGCCCACATGCAGTGGAGAGAGAGGGACCCCCAGTGATGACCACTCAGACATTAGAGAGAGTGTCACCTGGGAAAAAAGAGCCATCAAAGCGTCCTCGATCTACTCTCCCACCTGCGTGCAGCATTTGTGTCGGGGGCTACCTGCGGGGTGGCAACCGCCGGCGTCTGTTCAGAGACTCAGGATGGATGTGTTTAGATGGGGGAAATGTTTGTTTTGATTGTCTCAATGTCATTTGTCAAGTTTCCATCCAAATGTGACGCAAAGTTTTTATCAGTAAAAGAAAATGACAATTAATGTGCGTTTCATCCACTACTGTCGTGCAAATATTAGTAGTTTGACATATCTTGATAATCAGTTGGTGGAGCTAATAAAGCCATTAAACCATTGCAGAAGAAGAGGGCGCAACAAGATGACGTAATTAAAAGAGCTCCAGTCAAACCTCAAACGATGGATAAGGATGTGGAAAACATGTTTCATGTATTAATGTGAGAAAGGTTACAGACTCCTCATCGCTGCACACAGATCTGATGTTTTCAGAAGGTAAGCAAGTCTGTTTCCATTGCACTTTGTTGCATTTTGTTTTATGTTTTTGAGATATTTTGCCTTCTTGTTTTGTTGTTATTTCCACTCAGGTTTTTTAATGTGTAAATTGCTAAAGGTGCATAAAAACAGGTGGATGTAAACATTACTTTAGGGCGAGTGTGGGAACCTCTGCATGAAAAACCTACTAATCCCTGGTGGACACAATCCAATGTACCAACTATGTGTGTGTGTGTGTGTGTGTGTGTCCACGCCTTTCTCCCACCGTCTCAGCTCTGGCCCATAATCAAAAAACACTTATCGATATTCATCAACAGGTTCTGTGCCAATTAGGACAAGAGAGAGGGAGAGATGAAGACAGAGAAAAGCAGGGAGAAAGACAAGGTAATGGGAAGGAGGAGGAGAGATAAATACAGGAAGGGCAGAGAGCTTTTGAAGGACAGAGAGGGAAGATGGAGTGGGAGGTGGAATACATCAAGTTTGAGTGTCACAGTTTAGGCCTCAGTAATTGCTGAGCCATGAAAAAGCCCTCCAGAGTTTAACGGACCTGCACAGTTTTGAACTTGATGCTCTGATATAAGACATAAAGCTCGTCTTTCGGTGGCAGACTGGAGATCAGAACTGGGCTCGTTCCAATCAGCTGGAAGGTGATCTCTGTTAACTAGCGCGGTAGCATAAAGCTCAAAGCACGTAATCCTCAGAAGCTTTGGTGGAGATGCTCGGCAGCTAGCTGTAGCACGCCAGCTTTTCAGATGTGAGCTGGTGCACACTGTAGGTGTAACCCCACCGCCGCCTCCTGCAACTACTCCCCCAGGCTGCTGCTGGAAATAACAAGATGCTGCTCTTCAACTTGCCTGCTTAAATAAGCTTTAAGTAAGTTGCATTTCCAGGAGAGGAGAAGGGAGGAGAGGGGAACATACACTTGTGCCGCCTCTCGGAGCATTATTTCACTGAAAGATGACTTGTGTTTACATACGACTACATTGCACGCTCCCAGTGGAGCTGTCTGAGCAAACTAGCAGCAGCAGCAATCCACAGAGCACCATGTGTGTGTCTTAACAACATTATCAAGTGGGTGTTAGATTTGGTTTGCAGCTGGCCGTCCCATCCGCAGTTGTGCGATTTGTAATAGCAGCTGTGGAGAGTGGCCTATTGGGGGAACCACTTCAATTAGCGTGCTGAAAGATTTATGTGACACTTAACCGCTCCAAACGGTCCTTTTCTTGTAAGACATGTAAACTCAGCAGGCTGGTAAATGTTTTATAATGGCATTTTCATTTTCGCAGGGCCGAGTTGGGGAGAGAGCCGTTTGGCCATTAAGAGCTTTGGCAGGAGGACCACTGTTGAATGGAGAGGTGTAACCGGAGGCTCAGGTGTGTGCAGGGTCAAAACACTTATCACTCAAAGGGAAACACCTGTATTCACTGAGCAACACTTGTGCGCTGGACTACTAAAGGGCTCTGTGTTTAAAGTCACATGAAAACTGTGTCTTGATTTTGCAGCTTCACATTAACCTGACTGACACTGGAAGAAGGGGCAGCAGAGGGACATTTAAAAGTGCTTTAAAGATCCCAAATGTTTTGTTAATTCAATTACAGCCACAAGAATCCGGCTGCAGGATTTGAAGGCTCGACACCAAAACAAGACGTAAAGTCTGATGTTTAGCAGGAATAATGTTTACCATATTTGTCATCTTAGTTTAGAGTGTTATCGTGCTAACATTTGCTAATTAGCACTAAACACAAAGTACAGCTGAGGTTGATGTAGTGCTGGGACTTTGACCTGATGATGGCACTAGTTGAAAAATCAGGGGATCACCAATTGATGATAAAATTGTCCTTTTTTTACTATGCCTTTTGGTACATGCAAGTATCCTCAATTGCAGAAGCCACTGAGAGCAAAAACATACATTTCAGCTCAGTAGGAAGGAAATTCAGTGAGGTTTGGATATTAAAATCCAAAAGGCAAAGGTTTTGTACATCTTATGGCATTTAATTCTCTAAAGACACACTTCATGATGTGAAGAATTAACTAACAAGGTGAAATAATGTTTTCCCTGACTTTAAGGGCAGTGAGTCAATCTTATTTGTGAATCCTTTAATCACTGTTACAGTCTCAAAGGGCTTCAGATAATTTAACACAACAAAAGAAAAATGAAACCATCCAAACTTTAAACCCTCAGCGAGGACGACGTTTCAGATTGTGTTGAAATCCAGACGGTAACTATAGCCCGCTCAGCATGAGTCATCAGCATAAATCAAGTGGTAATAATTTGCAGAGCCGTCATTAAAAGAGGGAGCAGATTATCTGAGATTTCCTGCTGGGATTGAGCCATCACCAAACCCCCTCGGACCCTTGTGCTGGGGTCGGGTGATGTGTATGAGTGTGTGGGAGGTTGTCCAGACTTACTCAATCAGCCCAGTCATCGCTGGCCACCGTGCCCCCCTACAGTGGGAATGAGCTATGGGCTAACCCCATGCCCCCTGCGTCCCCTCCTGTCCTCTGCAGCCATAAAGCACTTCATTACCACAGAGCCTGGAGAGACAGAGAAGCACTCGAGTGGAGTGCAGTGGAGAGAAGGGGGTTGTGGTGGCAAAGAGAAGGGGGGTGGGCAGATGTAGATTTATAGTCGCCCCCCACCACAGCGAGGCTCTGGGTCTGCTCCCGAGGGACCCGGGGTTTATCCAGTCAGCGTTGAGCCCGTATTCAGGCCCCGTTGGCACAAACACATAACCACGACGAGAAGCTATTCCTGAGCTGGTGACGTCGCTGTGTTGCTCTTTATTCATGTTTTTAAAAAAGAAGCTTTCCCCGGGCTGATGTTCACATATAGGTGCAGGGTTTTGGACCAGCTCCAGCTGAGCTCTGCTTAATGTGGAAGCGTTCCAAGGTTCAGGTGTCGACTGGTTAAAAGAGGTCTATGATGCAGCTGAGAAGGTTTTCCTAATGCTATTGATACCACAAGCACGGCCCATGGACCCTGGATCCTGGTTATTAGACAGAAACAGGAAAAGAAAAACCCTCATTTTCTCTCCTGCCATCTTTCTCCGAGTGGGAAGACAGTTTTCTGGCCTGCTGCTGAGAATTTTCTGCAGGTTTTAAGGCAACTACAAACATTTCTCCCTCCTTGACTTTCACCACAGGTGGCGCTATTAAGAGGCTGGGGGAGGTTAAGCCTCCCAAAATGGTCATGGACATTTTTGTGCAATAGCTAATATAAGTTATTTCGGTGAGAGAGAGGCCAACATGTCTTACTACGTGGTGAGAATTTCTTATTCTCTCTTTATTAATCAGTAGGCTGTTAGTAAGAGGACAGTTTTTGGTATTTCAGATGATGTGCTGAGAATAGACAGCAAATGTGCAGAAATAGTGGAATAATACTTAAAATATAAATTGACCATTTTATTCAAACACTCTCCAGCCAATAGATGCATTTAACTCTGCATCAAAAATAACTTTTCATGTGGTTAAAGTCGAAATATTGCAGTATCTGCTGCATAATACTGTATGAAAAGCTTCTCCTTTAGTTCATAAACTTGACCGATGAGATCGTATAAACAGCTTCACTAATTACCTTATTTATTCATATTGCCATTGGATTAATTAACTGTTGAAAAACCAACAACAGGTTTGGTGTTGTCTGTTCAGACAACAATATGATTTCCTGAAGAAGCTTCTCTTCATCTGTTGAGCTATTGCTGTCACACACCCCCCTCCGAAGCCGTTATATTCGACCATTGCATTTTCTAGCCTCCCCAAGCATGATGGCCTGGCGCCGCCCATGACTCTCATTTAATCTTCATTTTGCTGCCCCACCCCCACAACGCCATACCTATATGACAGAAGTGAGCACAAAGCCAGGAACCACAAGGCAGGTACAACAGAGAGACCGACGCACATCATGTCTAAACCTAATTTCCTTGCCTAAATATATCAATTCTTTAGGGCGATTCTCTTTCTGAGATGATTAATAATGTCATAGTTTGTCCTGATTTGACACTCTGACTTATCTGGTCCAAGATAGGTCCAGTTTCCATGAATCTATCTTAAATGTTTGAGAACTAAAATCTAAATCAAATCCTACACTGTAGGTATATATGGTGTTAACCCCTTGTGTCACCTGACCTCTACACCCTGACCTTTTACCATCCTATCCAAAGGACCCTGAACTTTGGATTTAAATAATTAGAAAGAAATAAAGACTGGACTGGAATTCATGGCGGATAAATTCAAGAAAATAAACACAATTTTCCACAAAAACTGAATTTAAACACAAACATAAGCTTACTGACAAATTATTTGAAAGAACTGGAAGCACTGAGTTGCTGCTCAATGCTTATGACTTCTCCAACTCTTTTGAAATGTGCTGCCAGTGTCACATGGAGCTCCTCATGCTGTCCAGATTATCTCTGTGTCAGATCTAGCACACCCTATCATACCCAGGGTGCCTGAATGACAGTCCTTTCTCTCCAGACTGTATTCACATTGGCTATCATCACATTGTACATAACTGCAGGTATGAAAAGAGCAGAATCGGACTAATCCCTCCCGGACGCACGAGGAGAGAGACATCCTGGTCAGGCCTGCCCACACACGAAACCCTCAAACAGTGATCAAACATGATCACAGCTGCCACAGCGCTGCAGACAGAGACAAAGGTTTGATGAGACACAAACACGGAGGAGGTGCATGATGGGATGGGGAGGGTGGAGTGAGGGGGGGGTCAGGAGGACTCTTGACTGAGTGGGAGGTGCCGTTTAAAAGAGAAAGAGTTAGAGAGTTAGAGAGATTCAAGCCCACTTCTGATTCGTCAGTGGGCGGCATTCTCAAAAACTTTCCAGGCAGCCACAGAGTGCGTCAGCATCCAGACCCCCCTCTACCCTCCCCCACATCCTCCTCCTCCTCCTCCTCCTCCTCCTCCCACCTCCATCCTCAGCCCCTACAGCAGCCGTTGCCATGGATATAGCTATCTGGGCCCCTACTAGGGGAGGATCACATGGGCGGAGCCGGTGAGGTGTCTTTAACCCCTGGACACACAGTGGCTTCAGTGACACAGCATGCAGCATTAGTCAGCTGCTTTTACAGTACCAACATGGCAGCCTGCAAGCTAGCGTTAGCTCCACGCAGCAACCTGCAAGTGCAGTCAGGTATGCTTGCATCCTTTCGGGTCAAACACATTAGCAGGATTATAGCTTTGACCAGCCAATGGAGGGAGATATATTACATGCATGGGTCATTTAACCTCACAAATGATCACAACTGGTCTCCTCTGGTCTGGTGTCAGGGCTTTGCAGCCTTCTTATGTGCATGCATGTACAGGTATGTGCATACAAATCCCCTGTGGATGGAAAGGTAATTGGTTCACGCATGTTACAGGCTGACATCTTCTCCCTCCTACTGAACAGCCGCCCTAGCAGCAGTGACAAGAGCCCTAATCGCCTTATTCATCTTCATAATCACACCTTATTCATCCTTATAATCACTATATTCATCTTGGTAATGACCCCGCTAAGGCAGGGAGGCCCATACGCACCGTCTCTCCCTCTCCCCATCATACACACACACAGACACACACACACACACACACACACACACGCACACACACACACACACAGACACACACACACAAACACAAACACAACACAGATGTAGCAGGGCATCTCGGGCTGTGAAAACGTGCTGTTTTCATGTCAGCGCCGGAGCAGAACTGTTGTGTGAAGACTTAAAGACACAGTGACATGACAGTTGGAGCATCTTTAGCTTAAGTAATGTGAAACAGAATATGCGGACAGGGTATAATTTCGGGAGGCATCTGATCAAATCGTTAAGGGATTTGAAAATGGGAGCAGATCTGGGGAACCACAACAGTTCAGACCTTTTATGAAGGCCTCCACTAACACCGCCCTCACCAATGTTATTGGTTCAGGAGGTGGAGGAGGATACATGAATGAATAAATCAAAGTAATTTAGACGGATCAGAATGTGTTGGTATTAGTGTTTTATCATGTGTTTATTACAATATCATATCATAACAGCAGTGGCCTTTAAAATGTGTGTTAATACAATATTTCTTCATCCAAAACACAGAGTCACAGTGGAGACTCTGTTACACTATTACACTGCACAGTCCAGTTTTCTATAACATGGGCTTATTATTGTGTAACAAGCCAATTATTCCAAATTATATAATAAATAAAACATGTATTACATAGTTGGGTGAAGAGCTTTCAGACCAACCAATCAGCAGGTTTAGTCGGTCATTTGTGAAGAATGCACATAACGCTAATAACATAATAAACTGCATCACTGGACTGATAAGTCAGAGGTCAAGCTAAAACACAAGCTAATGACTGCTGCAACAAGTGAGCGAGTTGTAAGATAGATAGAATGAACTGTGTGGTGAGACAGGCTCACTGGTTTCTCCAAATCACCAAAGGAGAGGATTTACATATATGAATAATCATAAATGCTCTTTAAAAATATATTTGGCATGTACCACGAGAGCAAGTATTTTTCTACAACATGACTAAATAAGCAACAATCAAAGTAATTGAAAAACACCTTTAGGTATTATTTCTTCACTCAAAGCATTTTTATTTCACTATGTCTTCACTAAAAGAAGAATACAATATTAGCAGCTTTGCAAATAAAGATACATCTTTCCGGCTGTGGAGAAGTTGGCAGGTACAGCAGCTGTAGCTGTAGGTGATGTGGGAGGCAGACTAATGGAGGCAGCGAGGTGCCGTCAGGTTTCGGCTCGTTGGAGGATGACTGACAGATGTTAGACAGTCATTTGACCTCCCACGGCTCGGCTCTGAGAGCTTTCCCAACAAAGCCACTCCTCTCTGCCCTGAACGCTCAGATGTCCGCCGTTTCTAACGTGAAACGCGCCACATCTGCGTCTGTCGGTGAGCCGAGAGCTGCTGCAGCGGTCTGTGGGTCTGTTTACTCCTGAGATGATGTGTTGATGGAAACAGAAACAGGAAGGGAGGAGGAGACCGCCTGTGATCCACTACCAAAGGAGCAGCGAACCTGTAGGGAGGTCAGACGTCATATTCGCTTCACCCCACTGCTTTCTCGAGTCCTCTCTTCAAATCACTCTTTATTTACAGTCTCCTTTTTTTATACTATATTAGGCCTTTTCCACTAAAGGAACTTGTGCAGCCATTGTCACAGCTTCTGCTTTTGTTTCCACCTGTTTCGGGGCGAGTTCCTGAGCCTAAAATTCATCGCTGCTCAGGAGGTGGTACTACTACTCCAGGTACTGGCATTTGTAAAACACAGTGAAAATGTTGTCAGAACTAGAACCAAGACCTTATGGGTTCAGGTTACTGGACAAGATATATGTATGTAGATATATGCTGTGATTTTCAGCCGCAGTTCTCGGCTCTTTCATTTTGTCTTTGATTCTTTACCACGGGCCTCCTCTCTCTGCTTTCCTGCACAGTGTCAGTATATTATAGACAAAGACAAGACGAGCAGCATCATCCTCAGCTCTGGAGATGTCAGAGGGAGTGGGAGGAATTTCTCCTGCCGTTGGTCCATCTGTGTGTCTCAGTAGAGATGTGTGGACACACTGGGACATGCAAGGTCACGGAGCAGGGCAGGAACCGCGATGAAGGAGTAGGATGAGATTTCACAGATCCAGGAACAGGGAACCAGTGAGTCAGCGGTGTCACAGCGGAGTGCGTCACAACCTTCTGGTCAGACGGAGCGAGAGCTGTCCAGTTCTCAGAAGAGTCCCTGCGCGGCACCCACAGAGAGAGGCATTCCCAGAAAGCAGGCCAAGTTAACACCTCACGCTAATAACAGCAATTGCAAAAGCAACACCTCACCTACGCCAATCACAACCATGTAATCAGCTCCACGGGGGGTGGGGGGTGGGTGGGGGGTGGGGGGGTGTCAAGAAACAAGTATAACCTCATTTAAAAACAGCAGTTTGACATGTGCTCAGAATCAGACTTGGAATGGATATCAGGGATTTCACTGATGAGCTCAACTTCAACCAGAGAGGAGGAACTCACTAAAATGACCTGATTTACTGTTTATTTGGTTATTCCATCCCTGGAGTTTGGCTTCCACCCTCCACAGCGACATTGTCATTTTTACACCATGTCCAAATCCACTGAGAAACCACATTTACAGTCAAGAGAACAATGCAAACGCAGCCAGATGGATGCAGTTTTGCTGCAGGCGAAGTGAAAACGAGTCAAAGAGGAATTGACTCCAGTTTAAGTCTTGACTGATAAAAATGCCCGACTCAGTCAAGAGAAAGACAATCAGAGGAAGAGGAAGGTGACTAAGAGCTTGTAATCACCGAAAAATGGAAAGTAGAGCTACACTTCTAAAATGTTGGTTTGTTAACAGCAACAATGACCAAATAACATTCAGTTCTGCGTCCAATCTGCCAAACCTGGTGTAAAATTATGAAAATTCAGCGTCAGAATAAAAATTAAGATGCTGAGGCAGAGTTTGAACCAGTCAACACTGACTCATGCATGGGGTGACGTCAACCAAAATCACAAATCATAATGGGACCGCAGAGAGATGTCAGTTAATGTCTGTTAATGGCTGGGTCTGCTGTCCTGCTATTGTCTGTTGTGTCTGCATCATCAGATTTTCAAACTAATAACTCAATCAAACTTTGCTGCAAAACCCAGCAGAATCTTGTGTACCATGACAACATTTAAACACACAGAGGTGCTTTCATGTCTAGGGCCACCGATTTTACCACATTTTTCTAACGATTGTCAACTTTCATCTCAGACAGCTCTAATTCGCAAAGTGTACAGGGGCCTTTAGGGGCCAGAGAAGGAGTCAGTAGCAACTTGGGGCCTCTAAAAACTGTTGGCCAAGGAAAAAGACAAAGAGAAAAAGAGAAAGAGCTGAGGTAATGGTTTGTGAAGTATCTATATGACTGGGCAGGAGGCAGAGCTAAACTAACCATCAGGTGTACTCGCCATGCCGCTGTAGGACCTAAAGCGTCCTCTCTGCAGGACTGAGCTGAGTCCTGCCTGCAGCACAGCGCCACACTCCAACAAACCTATACCTAATCCCTCAGACCTGAATTAATGGGCTGGCGTGAACTTAAAAGCTTCATGCTAACAGCCTGGGAAACACAGTGCACAAAGGGAAACCACAGCAGAATTTATATCTTTCCCAAATTAAATAAATAATGTGCCGTTATATAGTTTTCTGTCTTGTCTTTAAATCATTTGTTCATTTTATGATATGACAGTGGAGAGATGACATGAAATGAGGGGAGACAGCGATGAAGAATGACATGCAACTGCATGTAGGGCTACAACTAACGATTACTTTCAGTGTCAATCAATCTGCCAGTTTTCTACATCAATCATCGTTTCATCTATAAAGTGTCAGAAAATTCACTTTAAATGTGCAAATAGTTTGTTTTGATCTCGTTCGATTTAAAATCCAAAGATCTTCAATTTACAACCATAGAAGAGTAAGAAAATCAGGAAACATTCAATTAAATTTTTGCTTAAAGTGTAACTCCACCCTCAGAATCTGCTAGAACCGTCTCTCAAAGCAAATTTAAAAAATGCAACGAGTGAGGGAACGACTGTAGGAGGCGTGGCCTCGAGGCTACACAGTGTGTGGGTCAGGGGTCACGGGGGGAGACTGACTGACTCTGATTAGAGTCTTTTTTTAATATAAATTTCATGACGTAGACAGGTCCCAACCGGTCGACTCTATGTCAGGCTTGGCCTGTCAGGTTCAGGGCTGATTTAAAACCGTAGCATTGATGTGTTTCATCACATTACTGTCATATCACTTAGTTTACAGCTCAAAAAGCACGATTAAGTGTGCAGTACCTCTTTAAATGACTTAACAATTGTCAAAATAGTTTTTTTTTCTTGAGAGATAAATTTTCTCTCAATCAACGACTCAATTAATTGACTAATTGTTTCAGTTTGACGCGAACAGGGGAAGCTGCGGCTCATGGTCGCCACATTAGACAGTTTTCTAATCTGTGATGTCAGATCTACGCTAACGCAGCTCGAGATATACACTTCAACTTTCACGCTGGAGCTACATTTACACATTTTCAACAGCTGTGTCAACTACCTGAAATCCAATTCAAAACCCAGCGTGTGACGTATTCTGTAGTCTGAGTTGTGTGTTTTGTTTCTCAAACTCCATTTTAAACCGTTCAGTCTCAACAAATAAGATCAGGGGATGTGAGTTGGAGCTTTGTTTGCTGTGAGGTGGAACAGTGAGAGCACATAAGGACACTGACCACAGGAGATGTTATAAATAAATAAATGTTTACATGCATCCTTGGTTCAGGATGTGGCATGCAAGGAAAAACTCTCAGAAGGTTGTTTTTGGTGTATTTTAAGTTCAGGCCTCACAAACCCTTCAGCCTCCTAGCAAACAAAACAGCAATCAATATCTTCCCCGGTCTATTTCTAACTTCTGCTTCTTCCGTTTTATCACTTCAGGTTAGATAAAGCTAATCAGATAGCTTTCAGCTTGTTGTCAAACTTAGTGTTGCATAGAAACAAGGGTGATGTAATGCTGCTTGTGTGTGTTCGCAGCGAGGCTCACAGCTGCGCTTTGCATCTGAGCAGGAGAAAAAAGCATCCTTTAAACTTTCTCACCTCGGGTTTATATCCACAGCCTGGAGAACATCACACTCAATTCAACTCACCATAATAAACTGGCAGCAGAACCAAGGTGTCTGCGCGCTGGTGATGATGAAGCTGTAGCTGGTGCTCATTGGCTGTGATGAAACCCTAAATGATTTGACCCCGCTGCTGGCCTCTTCCTGTGATTTACACCACACGCCCTGGAAGTGAGCTCACGGTATCAGCGCAAAATCTGCACAGTGAGCACAGCGGGAGAGCGTCTGGGCGTCATAAATTCCCTCTTAAAACAGCTGCACATTGATCTCACGGACGTGCCGCACTCTTATTTAAATCAACTGGATTCCCAACCGCCATTAATAACAGCGGGAACACTTGAGGACAGATCTGAGGAGGAGGGGGGGTTACTTTTACTGGCGACTATAAAAGATCACAAATCAAAGGCAGTCGATGCAGCTGTTTCACCAGATTATAACGATTAATGTACGATCAGTGAGCCACACACACTGAGACCGAGAACACAGGAGGAAGGAGAGGGAGA
Source organism: Maccullochella peelii (assembly GCA_002120245.1). Classification (NCBI taxonomy): domain Eukaryota; kingdom Metazoa; phylum Chordata; class Actinopteri; order Centrarchiformes; family Percichthyidae; genus Maccullochella; species Maccullochella peelii. The sequence continues at coordinate 85,643 of LKNJ01001672.1, forward strand.
GATTTACTCTTATTTATCTGTGATTGTTGATATTATTGTCATGTCCCTTGCTTTGACAATATTGCTCTACAACTTTTCAACCAATAAAGCTCATTAAACTGTGCTGCATAGAGCTAAAGCTAGTTCATACAGATATGTGGACAGACAGAGGCGAGAGAAGAGACAATTTTAGAGGAACGTTTAAACAAACTGCTTTGGACAATGTCAAAAAAACAAACAGCAAATTAGGGCTACAACTATTTTTATTATCAATAATTATGCCAATTATTTTCTCAACCAAGAGATCAATCATTTGGTGAGTTATGAGAGAGAAATGGCCACCAACAGCCATATAAGACTGAGAAAATCCTTACAATTGAGAAACTGAGATATTTTTGGCATTTTTGCTTGAAAAACAATTATCAAAACAACGCCAATTCTTTTTCTGATTATCGACTCATCAGCTAATCATTTCATTACTGAAGAATTGCAGCAGTGTTGGTTAGTAAATGTCAGTAAATGTGTAAGAATAAGAATGTAATTTGAATAAACTGCATTGTGTCCAATCCACAGTGTTCTCATACGTGAACTTTTACAAAAACAGAGAACTGTGGAACTGAATTTAGTGAGATTTTTTATTTTAGTTTTCCCCACAGGATTATTTTCTAAAGCAATATTGCACGTGGAGGCAAAACCCTGAGATGCAGCCTGACCGGGAGAATATTTTATACACTATTTACAATAATTTCAAACCTTAAACAGAGTTACAAGCTGTGGGCTCTCAGTTTAATATTTTTCCCTCCGCCAACTAAAAAGTGGGTCTTACTGCTGAGCGGTAAAAATAAAAGTTGTGCAAATGTAAAAAAGGTTCACATTTTGAGCTCATACAGAATTACTGAAGATGTCTTTCCTGTCGCATCAATAAAACTCTTATTAAACTGAATTAAACTAAATTGCGTCCCACTGTACCCTGATGATTAAAGTCCATGCACCCTGTCAAAGTGTCCTTGAGCACGACACTCAACCATCTACCTGTTCACCCGGAGTAAATCACTTTGAATAAGGTGTCAATTAAAATGTAATGTAAATGTAAATGAAGAGATAAAAAATGTTGAGAGTCAAAGAGGACAAAGCACTCAACGAGAAGAGAGCATGCTGGGTAATATGGTCAAATAGTAGGACACATCAGTGACACATCAGTGCTGCATATCTACACTGGGATCATTTGTGTTGTCCTGTTAACTTTATCAAAAGCTTTCATTCAAGTTGGAAGAAAGATCTTTAGTGTAAGAAACATCTGAATGTTGTCAAAGTGAAGCTGAAACAGCTGCACATACTGTTGGGTAGTTTCATCTATAACAATTCATATTTTATAAACTGATCTTGATCTGAAAAGTAACTAGTAACTAAAGCTGTCAAATAAATGTAGTGGACTAAAGAGTACAATATAAAGTAGCATAAAATGGAAATACTGCTGAAAAATGCTGTTTTGATGTTTGATAACTTTTATTACTAACTTTTGGACTATTTAATTAATATTTACTCTGATTATGTCAGTGATTTATGAATTTTGTGGTAGAGCATGACGGTCTGCAGATTTGATTGTGGAAATGTGAATTTGTGGTGTCTTGTGAGCCTTGTGGGCTGGGCATAGCTGTATGCATGACACTATAATAAAAGATTAATTGATTAAATCACAAAAAATAAACATAAAGTTCAGCAGGATAACAATCCTGCCATAACCAATAACTTTAAAATGTCAAAAAATAACTCTCTAAATGGGTTAAAAATATTATTAATCCTGTTAAATTATCAGTTGCTGTAAATGACTTAAGACCAATATTGTAATATTTATATTAAGTTACATCCCTTTCACTTTAATATTAGCAGATTGGTGCAACACTTTTATCAGGTTTTGTTACATGGATGAGCGATATTTTAAGTGCATACTGTATATTTATTCTGTATTTGTTAGTATATATAATCTTGTTGCACGCTTGTGTAATCTGTTAACTGTGCGTTCGGTGTTGAAATGATCAGGACTGCAGGCCTGCAGTGCAGGCTGACTCACTCTTGTGTTTGCAGGGTCCTGATCGCCCTCCCAGCCCGTTAAATGCACTTCAGCGCTGCTCTCAGCAACACACACACACACACACACACACACACACACACACACACACACACACGCTACCCAAATATGCTGTGTATTCAGCCACCCGCCTACTCTTCCCCTCACCATCTCACACAGGCACATCGCACTGGCATGAAAACCACCATATGCACACAAGTTTTCTCTTTATACTATTTATAAAGAAAGTCTATCTCTTCTCCTTTATCCTGTGTGTTGTCGTGTTTTTACATGATCATCCAACAGTTCACAGTAATATCGCAAAAGTACTGCAGACATGTACTGCGAAGTCCTTATTAAGGTGTTGGTATTAAGCAGGCTGATATTGGCCTTTCATTACATAACAGTCATCAGTATTTACCTCTGATATGATGGATAAAATGTCATTTGATGCTACAGGCAGTGTGTACATCTTTGAGGTACTTGTACTTCTACTTTACTACAATTCAGAGAGAAATATTGTACTTTACAGCATTAGTTACTAGTTACTATAACATTTTTTCACACAAAACATATGAAAATGTACAAAGACAGTTGAAACGATTAGATGACACGATTTTAATTGGCAACTATTCTGAGAATCATTTGAGTCATTTTTCATGTAAAAACATTTCATGTGTGAAGATTTGCTGCTTTTCTTTTTAAATATTTTAATAAATGTAATTTATAATAAAATAATAATTTTAAGGGTTTGGACCGTTGGTTGGACAAAACAAAGACTTGTGAAGGCGTCACTTTGGGCTCTGGGTCATTGCGACAGCATTTCTCACAATTTTCAGATTTTTTACAAACCAAACAAAGATTAATCCATAATGGAAATAATCATTAGTTGCAGTGGGATACAAAAATTGTTTTTATTTTGCAGATGCCTGTAGTGTTAACAAATCCAGGTACTTTACCAACTTGGAACCCAGAACCTGCTATCTGAACCCAGACCCTACTTCATATATAATCAGAATAGAGGGACAGCTTTCCTGCATGTTTCTAAATTTAGCAACTGATACTTTATTATTCCTAACTGTATACAATACAATACATCCTTAACCAAAATGCTCTAACTGAGACATTTCTGGTACACAAAATAGCGCTGACACTTTTGTAGGATTAAATCCAAGTATTATAGTTTTTATAAAATATGTATGACTTGAAGTACGTTAACGTGACCTTGCAGAAAGTGCAGCTGAGAGGCTCTGCATGCAGTGGTACAATACAGTGGTATAGTATCGTAGCGCTCAGCCAGGCCTCTCCCAACAGCAGCACCAACAGAGTATCAGGTTATACCTACAGAGCATCCAGAGCCAAGTCGCTCCACCTGATATATCACCACACAACCTTATGATGGTTTGTGGTGGCTGTAACGTCAGAGTTACTTATTTAAAAGAATAAAAACATACATACATCAGCAAAAAAAGCTCAGGAAGATCCTCTATGTGTGTTTAGAAGAGATCTATCCATCCAGCCTGAATATTACAGCCATAATCATTTTCTCTGAGAGGGGGAGGGAGAGATACAGTTGGCTACATTTACAGTGATTATGATTCACGCTTATGTTCATATGTCAGTCTTTCTTTGCAGTGAAAAGCGGATGTTTATGTATTCCATCTCTCGCTAATAACACATGGAACGATAAGTCATCATCATCCAGGAAAAGGCTCAGTTTCACCACATCCCTGAGAAGAGGTCCAGTCACTCCTTCAGAGATGGAGAGATAAACGGTAACAGTGTGATCAGCGGTCTTATGCAAGATTTTTAAAGATCAAGAATGAGCTCCCTGTCCTTTTATGGGCTCAGGGGTGGAAGAAGTACACAGATCTGTTAATCACAACAAGTTGAGACACAGTAGGAAGGATTTCAGTGCCTGGAACAAAACACTGGCGCGCTGAATTTGCTGAGAAACATAACTCAGTTTCAATGTTCAATTTGCATCAGGAAGGTTTCGTGTCACCTCTTACAGTATGTCCTCATATTTGTCTTTGCACTGCAGCGTACAAAGAAGAGGAATAAAGCAGCAAGTCAAACTGAGCCTTCACCAAAAACCTCTGCGGGTTTGTCGGGAACAGACACGTGGAACTACGCTGGAGGAATGCATGACCATATTTTGGCATACTGTACTTCATTTACTCAAGTAAATATGTACTTATTCTATTCATATACATTTTATATCACAGTCCGTCTCCCTGTCCCTCCTCTCCAGCCATATTTATGTTTTTCTCCACTAGTCCACCAGATGCCCTCAGACTTTCCCTCCTTTCTCCATCACCTGACTGCCCCACCCAACTACATACCTGTTCTCACTTCCCTCATCTGTTCTGCAGTTACCTGGACTTCTCCGCCCACCTCCTCACCTGCATCTCAATCCCTCATCAGCCTCCCAACATATACTGGTCCACTGACTTTACCCTGTTGTCGGTTCATCCTGGTTTCCTTGTATCCTAGTTGCCATGAGTTTTGTTGCAGTCTTGCCTTTTGTATTTTCCCTCGAGTTTCTGTCACCCGAACCTGGACCTGCCAGTTACCTGTTGCCTGTCTTCCTGCCTGCCTACCTGTATCTGTACGCAATATATTGTATATACATTTCATCTAATAAGGGTCGACAACTTTCAACAAAGCAACTGGTGTGACCCTAAATAAGAAGCTAACTTTTTAAGTTTAAGTCTAATTCTGACCAAAAACAGTGACTACAGCAGTGTGTTTGTGAGACATGTATCTGTATGTGCAGCTCCACCTTGAAGCACTTCATACATTTCTGTCAAATAATGATTTAAACAGAGGTTTCACTCAATTTAAATAATTCCATCAGCGTCCTCTTGTTCCTGAAAACTGCAGGCCTCAGCAACACTTGAGCAGTTTGGTAGATAAGGTTATTGGGGAGAGATAACAAAGTCTTAGCACAAAGACAAATGCACGGAGAGGCATGAAAGCCAAACTCAGAGCAGCATTTTCCAATAAAGGTGAAGTGAGGTAAATGCAGTTACGTTCGGGTAGTGATGAATATGATGGCAGGAGTTTGGGCAGCTGGGGGGGAATAGAAGCCTGTGAGAATGACTAATGCTGGTTTACTGTAAACACAATATCTCATGCCCACATTACAAATCTTGTGCTTCTTGGATACTATTGGATGTCTCTCAAGTGGAAACATTACTCAATTTACAAATTCACATCATTCTTAGGGCTTCGGACAGGCTGATCAATATTTGTGATCGTGAAACTCTCTCTCTCGCCGAACCAAAGAGTCTGATATCATCAAAACGTGCAGCCGGGAGCTGCTCCATCGACGGTGAGCGGCACCGTGGCTCTGTGGACTCATCCGAAGGATATTTGAGCTCTTCCACCAACGCCGAGCTCCATTTTAAAAGCAGAGATAACACTTAGTGCACACTGTCAAAGTCACCTTTCCCATCTCTGACAATTACAGTAAGTTCTCCGAGGTGAAATACTGTAACTCAGCCCGGCATCACACATCAGCAGGAGAGACAAATTCCAGCACTGTGAGACAGCTGCTCTATGCCCAGGATTACAAATTGAATTGTCTGAGGCAGGAAAATATATCTGAACACTAAAATGCAGAGTTATTCACTTTTATTTTATGAAGTCTCAACCCTCATTTTAAAATATACCAAAACGTGTGTCGTAAAATGGAAGTGCTCTGGAAAAAGAAGAATGAATAGTGACTGCTGAGCATCCTCGACGCGCCGTGCCTGAGAGATTCTTATTTTACAGGTCGTTGTAGAAAAGACCTCCTCCCCCTCCCCCAAATCATCTCAAATGTCTTTCATCTGTGAAGTACACTGGACATATATCCTCCATCCCGGGGCCGATCCATTTCATCTCAGCATGCCCGAGTCACACGATCGCACAGGTTGCAGCAACATGTATCAAGTTTCTGCAACATTGTCCTATTTGTCAACTTACTCTGAGACATCAAAATCATCCATGTGTCCTCGGTGCTTTGTGCTAAACATACTAAACTCAGCACACACTAGAACATTAGCATGGAGCACCACAGACACCTACTGTATTTAAGTACAATTTTGAGGTACTTGTACTATACTTGGGTATTTCCATTTTCTGCCACTTTATACTTCTACTCCACCACATTTCGGGGGCAAATACTCTACATTTATTTGACCAACTGTAACGTTAAAGCGATGTACATATGAATGCATCACTAATTATAATCCAGTTATATAATATGCATGATTCTGAAATGGGACATTCTGCATCATGACTACTTTTAGTACTTTAAGCAAATTTGATGCTAATGCTAATGAATGCATGACTTTTACGTGTAACAGTATTTCTACACCGTGATAATGCTGCTTTTACTTAAGTAAAAGATCTGAGTACTTCTTCATCACTGACCGCCACAACCTGATTGACACGTTCTCATATACAACAGTGTTCTCTGGCGTCACAAAGAGCTCATGAAGAAATAATTGATTATGATAATTATTAGTCGAGACTGTTCCCATTTCCAACCAACCAAACCGCATACCTTAAATCAAATCAGCAACGCTACATTTCATCACTTGGCGACCACACTGGTCAACACACAACCCGAATTATGTTTCCAAACGTAAACTTTCACAGTGGCGACTCTCCTGCAGTTGGATTTCACTGTTGTCCCTTTTAATGTCCCCCAAAGTCCAGTTCACAGCTTTGTTGCTTTAGTTTCAACACACCTATTGCAGCGTTTCAACACTTTCTTCTTATAGTCAGGGTGTGTGTGTGTGTGTGTGTGTGTGGTCCCAAAATCCCCAAATTCCTAAAGTCTCTTAATACCTTTCTGTAGCTCTCTAAACGCCTCGCTCTCTGGCGCCCCCACTCAACCCCCACCTCCTCCTTTGGACTGCCCAAGGCAGAATGATTAATTTGTGGCTATTGATTTCTCCTCCTGAGCTGAAAGTATGCGAGGGAGAGAGGGAGGGTGAGGTAGCGTGAGAGAGGGTCAGAGATGCAAAGGGGTGAGGAGGGAGAGACTTGGAGAGAGGAGAAAGAGAGAGTAGTGGGGGGGGGGTACATCCAGTATTCAGTGTAGTGCTTCTCTGCAGTTCTTTTTTTCTAATCTTTAATGTAGGAAAAAAAAAGCCAATGGTTGCAGTCTGGATGCGTCAAACCGCCTCCCCTCTCTCTCTCTCTCTCTCTCTCTCTCTCTCTCTCTCTCTCTCTCTCTCTCGGTGGCGATTGGCAATTCACTGAGTGTCCACATGTCATCTCCTGCCCTGCTGCAGCGGCGAACAGCGCGGCATGCTGGGAGGAGGAAGGGAGGGAAAAAAAAGGGAGAGTTTAAGGGAAGGCAGCAAGGGAGGGAAGGCAAGATGGCTAGATGGATGGAGCATTCATCCATTTCCCTGTTTCATTACATCTATGTAAATGCTGCTGGGTATGTATGTGTCTATATGTGTTTGTGTGCTCGCAACCCACCCCCCATCCCTCACCTCCCACTTCACCACCACCCCCACCCCACACTCCCCCTCCCCTCCTCTGATATAAGACAAACGTCGTCTTGAACACAGTTTTCTCCTCGCCAATTCTTCACTGCCTCTTTTGATTCCTCCTCCCATCCTTCCCTGTGTCTTCCTCTTCAGTTAAATCCCCATGTAGCTGCTAAGGAAATGTAATATTATGGCCTCCGAAAAAAAAAAGGGGGGGGGGAAGGAGGTCGGGTTAGAGGAGATGAGAAGCCGTGTGATCGGCACTTAATTCTATTGGGTAATCATTTTAATTAAGCCCGTAAGTGGTTAGCGTTTGCAGTGACGAGCGTGTCTCTCTGCGTACTACAAGCACATTTTTGACGTTTGGAGAAGAGTACGACCTACATTTGCTGTCTGAGAATCACACACACACACAGAGTTTGTCTGACTCCATATAGTTAATGAGAGAAATGAAATATGCACAGTGATCAAGAAATGTCCATTTTGTCTAAGTGACCTTTCAAGGGCACGTATACAGCAGCGGTGACAGTCGATGAAATGAACTCATGTGCAATATGATGTGAGGTGAATCAGAGAGGCGTAAACGAAGAAAATAGAGCGGAGATGCAAAAATCTTCTAGATGAAGAGCTTCGATAAACAAGGTCACTGTTAGTACTTACTTTTGCTTAATTTTACAAAGCCAGATCTCACTAACAGTACCACTAATTACATTATAGCTTACAATCTAAGTACAAGATTATGGCCAATTATTCTTTTACTATGGACTATTTCTGCTGAAAAATCTATCGAAAGGATCCATAAAACAGCGCTTTCTGACAGCTACAGTGTTTTAACAAACCTGCAGTGTATGATGAACGCTAGAAAATCCATGAAACACACAGACAGTCCATATTCTTCCATAGGTGTGAGGGATGTTGCTAGTCTCTGGCTAGCATCTGTCTCTGTGGAATCACAAATTGATCAGTTCCAGCCAAAGTAAGGAAAACGTCTAAATATTAGAATAATGTTCTCTGAAATCTGGCATTGAAAAAATATTGTGGCAAGTTTACCTTAAACTCTGACTTGGGATCAATAGATAATTCTCCCTGCACATATTTTGACACGTAATAGCAGAAAGAGCACAGGTGTAATTGATAACATTAATAATGGCTGCATTCCATGTAGGTGAGCCACCTCATGGCATGGCTAACATGGGCACTTGCTGTATATGGAACACAGCTTATCATTAATGTTATTAGTTACACCTGTACTGCTCTTGCTATGACCTTTTTTCTACCATAAACCTGCATTAAGCAACACTTTTGATGTTAACATGTGATCAAATGACGTTGTGTAATGTCAAAGGGTTGCTAGTACCGCCGAACCCACTGAGAACTAACACAAAACTGTAGCTTTTAGACGAGCAAATGCTGCATTCTAGCAATGTCTGCAGAATGGGAAGAACAGGAAAACCTCCCATAGTCCGACTTGGGAAGTGCTCCAAGATGTTTACTCCTGTTACGAGGAGTACGTATTCGGAGTGGTTTGTTCACAAGTGAACAAAGAAAACGGTACATAGCTCCTTTTAAATGATTTAAATCGACTGTGTTAGTGTTAATATTGCATTTTATTTAGATGTAACTGCCAGAAATGGTGGAAGCCATTTAGCAAGCAGTTTGTTGACACTTCTGAAGTTTGTTTCACCACGTGTGAGATGTCGTCCCCCTGTTAGACATTACCGATATCCCTGACTGGGAAACAGGAGGCTTTTCCAACTCGGTTGCTTGTAATTACTTCACAATACGATGTGAATGCGGCACAAGTGTGACAGAATGAAACTGAATGTAGTCAATGAAATAGCAGAGAGCCAAGTAACTGAGTGGCTGGTGAAGAAAGTTGAACATCTATCGCCTAAAGAGCCAGATATTCTTCTCAGCAGCTGGTAGAGACCAAACCAGAGCAAAAAGGAGAGTGAATATTTGACTTACATCACTCAGGTGCACAAAAGCATGACTACAAAGGGATGCACATGTTGCTCTGTATTGGTCGGATGTGTAAATAGGCAACTGTTTGCTAATACCTCCACTATACCAACTTTATAAACAGGTGATTTATCAGGGTTGTGTTTCTGTGTTTGTTTGGGAGTATTTCTTCCCCCTACAGGCAAAAATGAATTAATGCACCTGTAACTGTGACAAAAACACTTCTCCGACTGAAAACAAATGCTCTTTAGCTTCACAGAACATATAACTCCAAAGCAAAGTTGTGTTACATGTCTACACCTAATTGTTTGCTAATCTTTTCATTGGAAACAACAGAAAAGGCCAAATTGGCCATTTTTCAAAGAAAATACTTTGTCTTGTCACAGCAGGCAAAGCACAGGTGTAAATAATCCTAACATGTATGAGTAAGCTATGCTAGTAAGCCAGCATGCTCAATATTATGACTATGTCATTGGCTAACCCTAACATTAAACACTGAAGCATTTGAGAGGCCCGTTTTGTAAAAGGTGTTATAGAAAAATGTGTTTACAGTCAGCAGAATAAGAAACTACGGAGTGTTATATTAAAATAATGTCGACCACATGCCCACAACATCACAGTCGGTGAATTTAATCAGACTGCTCTGCTAATTCTCACCATTTTATTGTCTTAACTCAAATTGGCATGGCGCCATCCAGGGCAAAGATGATTAGATTTTGTTCAGTGATCAATGCCGACATGTGGATTGGGGAAGGGAAGCCCTGTAGGCTGTTTATATTCAGTTTATTTCAATTCCCAGACACGCGGCCTTCAACACTAGTCGCGCTCTGTGACTTTGTGGCCGAGCTGCCCCGGAGCGAGCGGTATGAGGAGCACTGTGGGTAAATAAAAGATTCATTTTCACAACTTGTCCATGCAGTCATCCTAAAGACCGGAGCAGCGTAGGCCCTCGCCGTGGTGATGTCACGGCATGACACATTAAAGACACACACACACACACACACACACACACACACACAATACAGCCTGATTACAGACACACAACTGTAAGGCTCACAGCAACACCAGTGTCACAAATCCACACTGCTGAGAAGAAAGAAAAAAACATGCATGTGCAGTTCACATCTGCATGACATCTGCAGTCATTTCCAGGTGAAAATGTATTAGTATGTATGTGTGTGTGTGTGTGTGTGTGTGTGTTTTCACCCAGAGCTGCCTGTGTGCATGCTGCTATGATCATGAGAGACTCCCTGTCCTGGAAAGCGATCTGACGGAGCAAAGGGAAGCCACGCTGCTCCTCATTAAAAATTCATCCTGTTCCTTACTGCTCTCAGAAATACAGAGACATGAAGGTGAGTGCTCACATACATGCCTGCACACACACACACACACACACACAGGCCAGAAGAGAGGGGGAGGAGAGAAGCAGCATGCTCTCCTGGAAATTACATCATCCTCCTCAGTGGACTTATCCTCGCCTACATCAGGATGTAGCGACGGTAACAGCGTCGGCTTCATTTTGACAAATTCCCTGACTCGCTCTGATCTGCAGATTAGCGTGGCATTGTCTTTTTATCCCGGGCGAAAATCAGCAGCATTGTCAGCAGTTCGGCTGATGCTTTGTCTAAGCGTTAGAGTCACAGTACATACCTCCACAGACATGAATAATCGAGTGTCAGCCTTTCCCAGACACCAGGTTTACATCATTTCCTGTAGGAAGCCTATTAAATCATCATCCTTCAGGTTAAACACCCAACTCACTCTGTCAAGCTGCTCCGGCTAGACATGTGAGCGATAGAACAAACAGCGTCTAAATCAATTAAAGTTAGGTCACATTCAACATTTGCTAAAATTCAGATCAGTCTTTTGAAGATCCACCCAAGGTACACCAAAATAAACTAAACCGAAATCTCAAACTTCCACTGCTCTTAGATTAACCTCGTCATCACTGTGACATAACAACCTTTTGTCTCTTTCTATACTCTTGTGTTTTGGATTGAAGCGGTTTTCAGCAGTCTTCATTTGACAGATACAGTCTCAATACAACTGTTTGTTTTCCCAACAGCACCATTTGCTGTGACAGTGGGGTCTGCCAGCCCCGTCGACTGCAGTAAATACTCACTCTGGAGTGCAGTAAACATGACCATCTGAGCAGCGTCACACTGACAGGCAGCTCTGACGTCCTCGGAGGCAGACAGACAGGCATAAAGGCCAGCATGGGGCCTCCGGGGCTTCGCCATCAACATGGTGTGCCATACCTCTGAAGACACCAAACCTGCTTCATTATTTTCATTTTTTATTTTCCCCAAATCAGTCCAGAAAGTGGATAAAAAAAATCATCTACCATTCAAATATCTAGGTGAAAGTAAAATAAAATAATACTATATGAATAAAAAATAAAAAATTTGTAGTTATTGTTAAGGACGCCGATGTTGGTCTGTTGGTCAGTCCACCACTTTGATCCAGACTAAAATATATATGTATATATTATAATAACAACTATTGGATGGATTGCCATGAAACAGACGTTCATGTTCCCCTCAGGATGAATTACAACAACTTTGGTGCTTCTTCTAGCGCCCTCATCAGGTCTAAATGTTAATTTGTCCAAAACCTGCAAAACTAAAGACATTCCTATCAGCCTCAGCTGCACTTTGTGCTAGTGCTAATTAGCAAATGTTAGCATGCTAAGCCAAGATGTGTTAGCATTTAGCAAAATGAACCACTGTATGCCAAGTACAGCCTCACAGAGTCTTTAGTCTTGTAGGTTTTCACAAAAAACTGAGATAATTGGAATAACAAACTAATACAAATAGCTGAGTGATAATAAAATAAAACTATATATATATTGTATATAATTTGTCAAACACAGCCATTTCTTGTATTTTTTAGTACTTGGAGAGACTGTAGGACATAATCATCAGCTTATTTGCATTTGTCTTTACTTTCTATTAGTTACAGCATTTTAAACTATTGTGATCAGTGTCCTCTTCATAAATAACTTTCAACAGATCTGCTACTTTTAAAAACTTTAAAAACAAATATTTTACAATGAAAATGGGTTAAAAAAAAACTAATTATGAGCCCCACTTATGATACAAAATGTCTCATCAAACTGATAACTGTTTATGTGATGGTGAGATGATTTTTCACACTTAAAATGTGTATTATTTACAGCTGCAAAGATTAGTCCATTAATCAGCAGCTAATTTGGTAACCGATTACTAGAATTTACTAGAATTTACCAAACGATTCATCAAAAAAAAAAAAGCAGCAGATATTGAAAATAATAGTTCGTTGCAGCCCTAGTAATATATATTATTATTTTTTGGTAGATAGTAAGCTAAACATGGAGGCTACAGGTGAGGAGGTGCAAACACAACCTGTTACTGCCTCTGCCCTGCAGTGCAGACTCTTTCACTAAACTGTGAAAAAAAATCAATCACATCAGATCAACTGTCTGTCTGAAATTACAACGCCGTCGACGGTGGGGGACCGGATCACCTTCACCCTCTCTGACCGGCTGTGTAACATTACTGCAAAAGTACATCATGCTATCTGTTTCCTCCCTCCTTGCCCTCTATATCTGCCTCGTGCTCACTTCTCCATCTGTCATACTCAGACTCTGCCCTGCTGGCGTCACCTCCAGCCGTCCTCCACCCTGCCTCGAGCGGTGACCCACAGCTCGGCTACAGGAACCTTCAGCCCTCCACTGCCTCGGCCCGGGCCTGAGAGTCTGCAGCTCTCCCACTAGGTGCTAAGAGGGCTCTGCAGAGGTGGGAATGTCTCTGTCACCTCTCTGCAGCTCTGTTTGTTTGTTTGTTTGTTTATTAGGAGCCCATTTAGCTACTGCATCGCAGCAGCTATTCTTTCTATGAACTCACAACAAGGTCATTATGAGAACGCATAACAGTTACAATAATCTGAGTATTCAGTTAGTTCATACAAAAAAACCCACATATTTAAGGGTCACTTCACCCCAATCACACTTTTCACACTTCTACTCTACTAGTTAGCAAGTTGCATAAAAAGCCCATCACAAGTTCCCAGAGCTCAACGTGACATCTTCACGCGTTTGTCTCACCAGAAGTCCAAAACCCAAAGATATATTGCAGTTTTCTCTTAAAAATTGCTTAAACAATGAATTGATTCATTTTCTGTTGTTCAGCTAATCAATTTATCATCTCATTCAATCATTTCAGCTCTATCTGGCTGATATGATTTAAATCAATAATACAAGAGCAATATTTTTTCAACATCAATATATATCACAATGTATGCAGAACCACATAAAAACATCAAATTGATCCACTGTGAATTACATCAGAAGAAAATCTTGAAACAAAAAAACAAACAAAAATTTCAATAACTTCAATGATTGTGTTGTTTTTTTTGACAGTTTGCATCACTGAGTCAGACACCAGAATTTTGTATAACAATGACAAGATGCATGATATGCATGATTGATATGATTTAGGGCTGCAACTAATGATTATTTTCATGAGCATTTAATCCGTTACGTTCTTGATTGCTTGATTGATTGTTTTGTCCTACCAGAAGTCCAAAACCCAAAGATATTACATTTACAGAGATATAAAACAGAGATCAGCAGATCCTCGTGTTTGAGAAGCTGGAACCAGCAAATATTTGGCATTTGTGCTTAAAAGATCAAAATAGTTGCCAACTACTCGATTTGAAGTTATTTAATGATAATATTGAATGATGAGCATTGCCTGCAATGGAGGTGATGCTCAAAAGCATCAAAAAATAATATTTGATCAACTCAACAGCAGTTTGTCTTTACAGAAACAATGTAAAAAGAAATAGTCCCAATCAATACTGCACTAGACTAGACTAGTAAGTCAGAAAATGTGTTTTTGTGATTTGGGTGAACTGACCCTTTAAAAGAGACACACATACGAGCTCTGAGAGAATAAATCAGGGTTAAGATCCTTACAGCCGTGATATATCCATTACATGATCATTACTGTTATTATTATTATGAGTATCATTATCACCAGGCAGTCGTACATTCAGCCGGGGCAAAGTCACCAAACAGAGTCCAACTCTGCTCCTGTTCCTTCCCCCAACTCTCAGATGATGCAGTGTGTTTGGGCTGCGTTCTGACACAAAGCAAATACGCCGTAATAGATTGCAAATGAACTGCGCCACGGACACCACCAATTAATCAACAGGCAGATTGTCGTACTTTCTCCGTGCCATTGCAGGAACATTTTTTTAAAAAGGAGTGAACCGCACCTCCTTAAAATGAATGGATTGTATCTGCAGTTAATTATCATTTACTACAGGGTCTCTTTGGGATGTTTCCACAGCTTAAGGATACGGCCGGTGAAGTGGAACGGAGAGGAGCTCTGCTGCGATGGTATCAGAGATTGGCCTGCTGGTAATTACACTTTCATTGTAAGAGGATCAATTCTATGTAATCACAGTGCAATTTCACTGAAAATCGAGTGGTTATTCAAGCCACTTTAACATGGAAACTTTACATTTTAAAGGGAACAACATTTGTTTGAAAAACAGTAGCTGAGAGCAAATACAAGACGATGGTTGTGGAGTCTGATTACGCTGGATACTGACGCACATTTTCACTACTCTTGCTCTCGACCTCTGAGCTCTGAGCTCTGCAGTGGCTTGAAAAGCTTGGTCAACTTGTATGTGGCTTATTTTTGGTTGCTGTTATCAGAAAATAGTGAAAAATAGTGGAAAAAGGTATATTATAATTTCCCAGAGCCCATGGGGGTGCCTTGTTTTGTCTGATCTTTACTCTACTATACAAAATCCAAAGATATTCAGTTTATGACACAGAAAAGCAACAAATCTTCACATTTGAGCAGCTGAAATCACAGAATGTTTGACATTTTTGCTTGATAAATGATTTAAATTATTAGTCAATTATGAAAATAGTTGCTAATTAATATTTTGTCGATTGACTAATCGAATAATCGACTAATCATTTCAGCTCTCTATGCCTAAAACAATGCCATGTATTTTTATGTTCTTGCATTTGTACATAACAATCCAATTAATCTTGTCCCTTGCAAATTAGAAATGTTTTGTGCCAGTCGGCATACGTAAAGATTCCAGCCAATAATAACATCATATATTTTCCACCTTTCTCCCATTTGAATTTTACATAACAAAAACCTGTAACTTTACACTTTTCAAATGGCAACAATTAAAAACCCTTACTTCCTTTTTCTGACATACCATGGTTGGGTAAAATGTACTACTTCAATCCTACGTATCAGAAACCTGTAACAAAACAAAATGCACAAAGCATTTTTAGAGTTAGATGAGAAGATTGATACCACATGGTACAGTATGGGAAATATACTTGTGAAGCCAGCAGCTAGTTAGCTTAGCACAAAGACTGGAAACAGGGGGAAACAGCTAGCCTGGCCCTGTAAAACCACATGTTGTTTTTACACTCCAGTTTTTGAAACAAACGAGCTATAATGTGTTAATTAGTGAGCTTCCCCCTGTTTCTAGTCTTTATGCTAAGCTAAGCTAACTGGCTGCTGGCTGTATCTTCATATCCATGCAGACAAGAGAGTGGTATCAATCTTCTCATCTAATTCTTGGCAGGAAAGTGAATACATGTTTTTCCCAAAATGTTTAACTATTCCTTTACGTATGAAACATTGCCTGCCTGTAGGCTTGAAAAGTGGCTTTGAAACATTTGTAGCTTGCTACTTCATAGAAACCTTTTATCCTTTTTATGTTCCAATTTCTGCCAAAATTTAACAAAACATAGCTAAATACACAGCTTGTGTTTGATACTATTGCTAAGCTATTTTCATCGGTCACTTGCAACCATGCTTGCTTACACTGGTTGCAACAGAGCCACCTTTCAAGCCAACAAGTGTTGAGTGTTTGATATTAAAAACATAGATTTTTGGTGGAGTATTCCTTCAAGCCTCCCTGCATTTTGTCCTGTGCCAAAATCCTGTTTTCAAATGGAAATATGTTGAGTCACAGGAGCAAGATGACATGGAAATGCTCGTGCTAGCCACCAGGCAGTCAGCAGTCCTTCATGGTCTGGTGCCACACAGTATGCTTACACAAAGACTGGCCCAGGGTATGTTTTGTATTGATTTGTTCTCTGGTCATGTAGGATAAACATAGACCCCACCCAACAGGACCAACTGCAGCTAAAAATAACACGTGTAAATCAAGGCTAGAGCCACACAAACACACACACACATGCAGTCCTGCTTGCTGTGATGATGACGATGTGTCGGGGGGTCAGGGGGATAATTATTATGTAGTAACTGAAACGCTGCTTCTCTTTGACGCATGTCTCATCTTCAATGCTTGTTCTTTTATTTTTATTTTCTCTAATTTATAGCCGAGGCTCTTACTCTCTTGACTGTGTGTGTGTGTGTCTGTCTGTGTGTGTGGAGGGGGGGGGACGTCTCCAAGCTGAGCGGGTGACAGCATTTATGGGAGAGAGCCACCGAAGTTTACAGCCCCTCTGCCATCGACCAAAGCCATCTGAGCCATTAATCATACACTAAACCAATTACCATGCCATCACACTCGTCTACTGTCCATCTCATCTCAGAGACTCCGTCAGGACGGACGGATGCTGCTTCACGAAGACATCGTACTATTAATATACAAGGGGGGAATCATAATGGTGTCTCTCCTTCCTCTCCAAGGGTTTACTTTAAACCCTCACGGGGGGGGGGGGGGGGTACAAAATGATCGACATGTAATACTAATGATGGATGCATTTCCTTTTCCTCTTCAGCAGTCCAGGATAATTATTTAATAGATCTGGGAAATTCAAAGTGATAGGTTTTTAAGAATTTGATCATGGTCTGTAATGACCAGAATCTAGCCAAACGGCTAGCTAACTGGCTAGTGAACTTCCCACTATACTCAGAAGAATTAAAATAACTCTGATTAGTACTTTTATTACACACACACACTGAAGAAACCTATACTGTACATGTAATTGATGTTGAGAGATGTCAGAGTGATGGGTCTCCTACAGCGCAGCGCCCCGAGCGGTTAGGGGTTAGGTGCCTTGCTCAATGACACCTCAGCTGAACTGGCACCTCTCCAGCTACCAGTCCACCACTGTATCGACTGGTCCATGCTGGACTCGAACCGGCCACCCTCCAGTCCCTGGCCCTATTGCCGCGTCCAATCTGCTTTCACGTATGTGTTCAAATGCTGGTTTACACATTATACATATGTTATCTTCTAGTGCAAGGCAAGCGTGATGCAAATCTAAAATGTCTGCCTTAACTTCAACAACAATGAAACGCAACATGATAAAACAGCTTAAATCATAAATACAGAACTGTTTATAGGAATGTAACATCTTTGTCTAAAGTGCTACACCATAACAGCACTGGTATCAAATCTAAACAGACCTGAGGCTGCACTCCAACACAATCAATGAACTCTACACTGATACCCGGTTACCAGAGTCTGTTGATGCACATTATAACAGAAGAATTATAACAAATGGCAACAGCAATACAACCGAAGGCCAGAGTCCTGCACTGTTCTTAGACTGTCTCCGGCCTCAGCCTAATCCGGTAATGTCTGGCCTGTAATTTGGCCTTAGTGGGCAATAGAGAGGGCAAGGTGGAGACCAATAAAACAGTTGTGTTCGGCAGCGACTGTCTGCAGTCTCAGTGGAGCTCCAATGAAAGGCAGGCGAGGGCAAAATGAATCCCATCCATCGCCGGCTGCAGGGCAGAGTGACAGTGCAGTGCAATAGAGCTCAGTCACTTTACACAAGCTGCTATCAGCTGAGGCCGAGAGGCAGCCCGGAGTAGTGATGCCATCCTGACGGAGGAGAGAAGCCTCAGTTTCTGCTCCAACAAGTGGCTGCGAGGCCCCGAATACACTTTCCATCCACGCTGCTCTCAACTTGTGACTAACTGTAATCCAGCCCATGCAGCTGGATGTACAGTGGATCGGTGTCATAATACAGTGTAATGCCACTTTAGGCCCGGGACATTAGCCTGGGTGGGCATACTCCGGCTGGGTAATCCTTATCTGATTGGACTATGAGACTAATCCCGCTCTTCTCTGCCGCTCTGCTCTGCTATCTGCTTTTATCTCAGGCCTGCCTCTCATCCTGCCTCTCTGCTGTACACACACACACACACACACACACACACACACACACACACACATCACCATTACAACATGTTTAAGTACACAAAAGCACGTATGCACACACACACACACACAAAATACTCCCACATGTTTTCAAATGCATGAATGTACACTACATTGATACTCCCACGTGCTTATACATAAAATCATGAGGCAGGATGTGTAAACTGTGATCTGTGGTGATTGACAGGAGCTGTGGGAGGCCACACAGAAGTGGTAGCCATTTAGCTAAAAAAGGAAAGCACATTTTTCTAAGTAATCTCTGTTGGGTGAAGAAGATTTACATGTGCATGGTGGTGCATGTAAAAAAAACTACAACTCAAATTTAAATCTACAGCCTAAATCTAAGTGTTTTGTTGACATGGAATAACATTTGTGAGGTAATAATTTCCACCAGATTTTGTGATCCTGAATCACTAAACTCTGTCTCAACAGTGTCCTCTTAGTGCCTGAGCAACAGTTTAGTTCATTAAAAATGCTCTGAGATGATAAAAACGTTCCCTTCGACTGTTATCTTGCACTCACAGCAAAAGGCCTAATGAGCAACAACGCGCACTTATGCACAAATTCATATTTTGTTTTACAGAAGCCTATACGTAAGACATAAATAAAAGCAAAGGTAGTAAAGGACTGTGTATTGAATGGATTGTCATGAAATTTGGTACAGATGCTCTTGTCCCCCTTGAATGAGTTGTAATAACTTTGGTGATCCCTCAACAATTCATCCAGCGCCATCATCAGGTCAAAATATTTGTTTTGTTTATGACCAAATGCCTGCAAAACTAATGACACTCCCATCAGCCTCAGCTATACTTTGTGTTTAGTGCTAATTACCAAATGTTAGCATGCTAACATGATAAACTAAGATGGTGAACATGGTAAACATACTTGCTGTACAGAACAGCTTCACAGATCTGCTAGCATGGCTGTAAAGTTGTTTAAGCATAAATGCCGAAAATGACCTGTAGTTCTATCTACTCAAATGTGAGATTTTGTTGCCTTCCTTTGTCTTATGTAATGTAAACTTAATATCTTTGGGTTTTGGACTGCTTAAAATAAACAATTTGAAGACTCCGGCTTTCGGAAACTGTGATGGGTATTTTTCACAATTTTCTGATATTTTATAGACAAAATGAGAACTTGGAAATGTAAACAGTAGATTAATAATGAAAATAATCACAACTTGCAGTCCTAAATTATTGCAAAAGCGATCCTGTGCACTGTGGATTGCACACATTGTAGTTTAGGTCTTTGTGATTTGCGAGGGAAAAGAACAAACACATTGAATTATGAACTTTAAGGAACACGTCTCTTAATACAACAGGTAATAAAAGACAAAATATCAGACACGACTGTGGTCCACCATTTCTCTCTCCACGCCTCCTCCATGACTCTGTCTCTCTCCTCCTAGCCACTGTGGAGCCTGAGGGCGGCGCTGTAATGAAGATGAATGCCTCAGATTAGCAGCAAGCGCAGAGCGCTACACCTGGTTGAGAGCACACGGGGGCCCAGCGGCTGCTCTTACAGACGTCCCAGATAGGACGGAGGAGCGGCGGCCTCCAGGGCCCACTTCATCAGCAACACACATGTTTACTGTGTGCACCGCTTATGTCTCACTGGCCGAATGTGTCTCTGCACCCACTCTGTATTTGCGGGACCACAATCACTGAAGTTTTAATACTGTTTCAAGACTGTATGGCTGAACTGCACATTTCCAAAATAGTTTGCAACATCAACAGCAGAGGACCAATAGGTGCAGATTTTACTTCCAAAGATTGAAATAGTCAGAGCTGCAGTGCCGTCTGGCTTTTGGCAGTGGATAAAATCAAACAGCTGAAAGCATGGAGTTCACTGTGTCTTGATCAAAATCACATCTTCACCTAAACTAGATCACACAACTGATACTAGGAGCAAAATCTGGAGGGAAACTAACAGAACAACAACAAAACACTGTTCTAACGGAAGGGAAACACTATCTGAAGGACTCTGACACAAGACCTGCGAACTGAATGTTTCATACACTGATCTTTGCTAACGATGATTAGCGTCTGAGTTTAGCAAATGCCAAATTCAGTGTCTGAACGCCGGTGCAACCAAATCATTTTTCTCATTCACACACACCCATACGGAGCGAAATGCTGCACTGTGGAGCCAAGCTGTGGTAAAGGAACACTAACAGGCTGAGTTGGACAAAACACAGGAGAGTTCAGTAAAGACAGGATCAGATTTTGATCTTGATAGGATATATTTATATATACAAATACACGTATATTTGACTTCATTTTGCCACCCCACACACACTTCTGAAACCAAACCTACGCTCTTGTACCAGAAACACAGTCCTTTCTTCTTCCAGGAGTGAGATTATTGTGTTTCTCTGACAAGCAGCAGTGAGTGAAGCAGAGGTCGAGGTGTTGAAGCACCCAGTGTGGGTATTCCCATTTTGCTTTTTTCACAGGTTCTCCTCTCCAGTAGCTGGTTATACAAACACAAACCGTCGCCCACCTGTGTCCACTCTGTGAGCAGGATGTGTGGGCCTGCGCTGCCAAACACACAGTCTGTGTTCTCTGCTGCGATAAGGACGGAGCGACTACTTCAACCATTTGCAGCCTGCAGTCGCTGCCTGATCGCCAGTAAGACTTCATTTAAGAAGAGCTGGGGGATGAGATGAATACTAGTCATCTTGGCACTTTGAATTAATTGAGCTGAGCTGCAAACTGAAGCCTAATTAACATCTGAAATGTTAAACTTGATATCACTCCTCCTGATTATCTGTGCTGAAACAAGGCTGGGTTTGCAGCACACAGCCTGCTTATCTCTGCCTCTCTGCAGCTGCATCCGCTCTGTACTTTTCTACCCCCCTCCCTCCCTCCAATTTTTGGTCTAAAATGTGCAAACTATCTATAATTAAATGTACTTGCTTTTTAAGACACAATTTCCTGAGCAGGAAGCAATTTGAATTAGAGTTTAAATGAATCTGACCCCGGTAAGTAAATGCACTGGCCCCCTTTTTCCACTCCCTTGCCTCTTCTGGGCCGGGGATCATTCATGAATCACAAATGACAAATCTGGGTTTATTTCCTGCCATTTTGATCTGGGATTCAAAGGGAGAGGCTCATTGTGCCGATACAAAAGCGACACACACACACTGAGCCAAGAGTGTGATGTTTTGATCTCGTCTTGACTCTTTGCCGTTTTGTTTGCCAATTAAATAATGGCCTGGCAGGGATAAAGGCCAGCCACTGTCACAATTACGCTCCAGCTGTGATTAATCCTATGTGCATTAATGTAGTCATTGTAGGAACAGTTAATACACCAGAGCACTGTATCAACATTCAGTGTTATCTCTTTTATCTATCCAGGCAAGGTTGCCTGAGCTCTTTTCCCAGAAACACTGTGTGACACCTTCACAAACGTACAAAACGCACTCACAACTGGAGTCGTAAATGTGAAACCACAGTTTTCTGTCGTTGACACCTGAGCAGCATCTTCTCGGGAATGGCTGAGGTGTAAACGCCGTGATCAGAAGTCGAGGTGTATACCAGATTAAACTTTTTTGATAGCTGTGCCAATTGGATATTTGCTTAACCTTAAACTTTTGTCCACACCTTACTCTGCTTGGTAGGAACACTTAACAAATCGGTTAATGACCTACATTTATACTCTTTGATCCAAAGCACATTACAATTAGCCTCTCATTCACGCATTCACACACACCGATGGTGGCGAGCTTCCATGCAAGTCACTGGCAGTGCTCGACAGTAACTAAGTACTGTACTTCAGTACAATACAAGTACCTCTACTTCAAAATTCTCTCAAATACATCAGTAGTTGACGGTGTCTAAATACGAAGAGCCATTCGAGAACTTTGCCTGAATAAATTAAAGAACTGATCAAAGAATCTGTAAACAAGACTAAGAATCTAACCAAAGGAGCAAAATCTGGAGGGAAACCAACAGAACAAATAAAAATGGACATCCAACTGACATAAAAACGTCTGCAGGGAAGCTCAAAAAGTGACCACATTATTGTTATATTTTCAGATATTAAACTGTGTCAAACTTCAGGACTATGAAAACAGCAGCAAGCGATCTAGAGCTGCAACTAATGATTATTTTCAATTAATCGATGAATCATTCAGTTTATAAAATGTTAGAAAATAGTGCAAACTGTACATCACAATTTCCCAGAGCCCAAAGTGACATCTCTGTCCGACTAACAGTCCAAAACACAAATAAATCCAGTTTACAAAGACAAAAACCAGAGAAAAGCAGCAAATCCTCTGACCGGAGAAGCTGGAACCTGAGACTGTTTGGATGTTTTGCTTCAAAAAAGACAATTATCAAAATACATGCCATTTCAGTTCCTGTTGATCGACTTAGTTGATTATTAGACTTATCGTTGCAGTCCTATTGTGATCTTGACATAACTTGTAACTGGACAGTAATGGGCTGAATAGTTATAAAATTGCTCCTGTTAAAATGGTTTCCTCATTTTATTACTTAGGCTAAATATTGGTTAAATATGCAACTGACACATTGATATAACAGCTGTAGACTACTTAAACTGACACACCTTATTTTGTTATGAGCTACTTGATCCAAATACTGGAGGTCCTGACTCAAAACTATTACGTTTTCGAAACCTATATTTTTGATATGATATGAATGAAAGATTAGCCGTGAGAATGTGACTCCTGAAACTGACGTGACGCGATCCGCTAGAGAGAAGATGCAGCCCTGTGTTGGAGTTGTTGGAACTACAGAAACACTCGAAATTGTACAGTTGGTATTGCAGAGTGGAGGTCTTCCCTCACAAACTTATCTTTGGCGAGTACAGATGCCGGCTGCAGAGAGCACGCAAACCCCAACAATAGCCAAGTTCAATATTTGGCTAATTTTATTAGCACCAAGTTACTCACAGAATTAACCTCCCGCCAGCGACATTTGTCATTTTGACCGGCCGAAAGCGACGGTCAGCACCAGTGTTGTGTTACCTGAACCTAACCTCACCCTCCAGCTGCATCCGCTCTGTACTTTTCTACCCCCCTCCCTCCCTCCAATTTTTAGTCTAAAATGTGCAAACTATCTATAATTAAATGTACTTGCTTTTTAAGACACAATTTCCTGAGCAGGAAGCAATTTGAATTAGAATTTAAATGAATCTGACCCCGGTAAGTAAATGCACTGGCCCCCTTTTTCCACTCCCTTGCCTCTTCTGGGCCAGGGATCATTCATGAATCACAAATGACAAATCTGGGTTTATTTCCTGCCATTTTGATCTGGGATTCAAAGGGAGAGGCTCATTGTGCCGATACAAAAGCGAGTCTTGATCTGTAAACAAGACTAAGAATCTGACCAAGCGTTCAGAGCCAAGTCTTGGTACTGAACAGATATCGACAAGGACACAGTGCGGTAATCAGAAAGTGTTGAGATTTGATACCAAGTCCTACTCAATGGTAGAGACTGTTCCAGACTCTGACACAGGAGACCACTGTTTGTTTCCCGTTTCCTACCGACAGTCAATGTTGGGGTTTTTTAACCAAGACTGTCATCGTTCCCTAACTGTAACCAAGTGGTTATTGTTTTAACCGTGACAACGAAGGTCCCCTGACCTTAACAAAGTAGTGATATTAACCCAAACGATAACCAAGTTGTTTTCGTGCCTTAACCCAGAATCAAACCTAAAACCTGCAATAATTGATCTTCTGACCACTGGAGCAGTGGAAACAAGTGATGAACACAACATTGACATATCATCACCTTTAAAGCTGATATGGTGAACTTGTTAGGAAACAGTTGCTTAACACATCCAGCAGGTACGGAGCAACATTGTCATTCATTTGGAGTGGTGTTAGTGTCACCTGATGAATGTAAGTCCAATATTCCCTCCCTTTTAGCTCTGTTTTTGGTCTCTATAGCACTACTGAAGGAAATATCTGGCTCTTTAGCTGCTAAATGCTCCACTATGTTCACCAGCTGGTCGCTAACTGTGTCTGTCTGCTATTCGGTGCTGAGCAGGTAGTGTACAGTGGCTTTTTAGAGCTTTTTCTAAAAGCTGCCTGCCGAAAACGACGCTATGAGAGCGGTGACAGTGAACCAAATCAGTAAAGTTGCAGCTGGACCGATAAACAATGAGCTGAAACTCACTATAAAGCTTTGTAATTCTAAAAATATTGATTATAACCGCTTTTAACAGAAGGTGCACAGCGTTTGGCTGCTTATCAAAGGAGCCAGAGGAGCATGAAGTCAGAAGTCACCGCGGCCTTTCAGGATCTCACAGCTAAGAAGAAGAGCAGATTTGTAACGCTCTGCGCCCTCACAAGGTTACAGTGCCGCACTCAGAGTCAGCACCCAGTGCCTCCACTGGAACATGACAGGAAAACACGCCGCTTCTGTCTGACAGGGGAGGCGATGGGAGGTACGTCTCCAAACCTGCACTCAGGACATGAGGCTGTGTGACATCTCAGAGAGCACTGAACACAGCCAGGTCAAAGGTTACAAAGGTTACATGACGAGCAGCTCTCTCTGCTATCATGACTTTACTTTTGGGGCTTCATCATGAAAATATATGTGATATATATGATATATGATATATGATGAAGGTTCCTCCCTAACTACAGCTCGTGAATATGTTATTTCATTATTTAAACTCTAATGTCTGACTAGAGAAACTGTTCCAGAGTGGTGTGGGAGGCTTTTATGCAACAGCTTCAGGCTGCAGCCAGAAACCTGCTTCACCCTGCCTGCAGGAGCTGAACACACAAAAAGAGCTATATTAGTCTGGATTTAGGTGGAGAGTTTTAGTCTTGATGATCTATATCCACTTTTTTTGTTGCCTTGTGGCCCCTTAAAATGAAGCAGTGTCTACCAGCGTGTGTCACTTCAACCAACAGGGGATTTTTCTTTATGAGAAGTCAAACTATTAAGTATTTCACTGGGAAAAAAAGCAATAAGTAGAGAAAAGTTAGAGCAGAAATAGAATTTTCTGTCTTTTAACTCCCCCCCCACCTGCAGGAGCTACAACACCCTAAAAGAACTGTATAATTTAAGGATTTAAGTGGAGAGTTTTAGTCTTGATGGTCTATCAACCCTTAAAATGAAGCAGTGTCTATTTGCAACCACTTCATCACAGGTCGCATGTGTCATTTCAACCAAAAAGTGATTTTTTTATTCACTGATTGTTTCATTAGAGACACGAAGAAGTAACACAATCGAGTAATTTACAAGAAAAAAACAAAAATTAGAAAATTATAAACCCAATTTTTTGAAACAGGATCAGGATTTTGCCTCTTTTCTGTCCCTTTAATAACCTTGCAACCCCTCAGATTTATCTTGCAGCCCCCTGAGGGGCGTCCCAACACAGAAACCTTGTATTTCTTGTATAAATGGAGTCAGATTTGCTCTTCTCCTATTAGTGCCGGTAGCTATTCTGGCCTTTAAACACCAGTTTCAGTCAAACCCTGCTGTGCATTTCATGTGGGGAAACAGAGGCACTGAGGTGCTTGGAAGGAAAAAGTGCAGAAGAGCTTGACATCCAACAATAAAAGTGTGTGTTGTGGCCTGCCAGGAAGTCACTGACAGCTTTAAAACCCACAAATTAAACCATGTTGGGAAAGTTTGTGGAGCACCAGAGCAGCAGAGAGTGAGACAGTCTTACCTTCCAAGCAGCATGTCCTCCACAGGCCCGAGTGGGTCATCACCTCCTCGTTCTTCTTGCTGGTCTCGTTCTCGCTCATGGACTTGGACCTGCAGACGCCGCGGGAGTACAGCCAGTAGTCCGTGCCGACCGCGATGGTCATGAGGCTGAAGGCCGCGAAGGCTCCCACCGTGGTCAGCAGCATCTGGACTCCGCGGTCGAACAGACCCATGTTTCCGCATTCCATGAAAGGGGGACCCCCTTTCCTCTTGATGTACAGGAAGTAAATATTTGAAAATTTGCGGGACCAAACCAAACCGAAAAAACGGGATATACTCGAGCGGAAGGAGAGGGAAGAAGGAGGAGGAGGATGCGGTAGGAACCTTATGGTTGCGTTTGGGTGAGGACCTAAACAAGAGAGAAACTGAGGATGGCAGGAGGTTTTTTGGAGGGGCAAGAGAGGAAGAGGCAGTGATGTCTCTCCTCTCTGTTTGTTCTTACTTTTGTACCCAAAAAAGATGAAAAAAGATCAGGTATGCAGAGGATGACAGCGCCTCAGCTGCAGATGTAGCAGCAACAAAAGTTACAAATGTGAATAATAACACTGAGCTATAAAGAATTAATTATGTCATAAAGCCTGTAGTGGAAGTGAGATAATAAACCAAACTGAGGTTTATTCTCTACAGGCCTGCAAAAGAAAAGAAAAAAACCTGTTTCTTGACTTGTAAAGGTTACAGCTAAGCACAGAGCTGAATTAACATGAGCTCAAATGGAGCACAGAGATGGTTGGGGGTGTTAGAGTAACCTAATGGCAGGCTTACAGTACAACAGTTCAATATGTCTGTTACAGTGAGTTACAGTTACTTTAGTCAGAGGTTATAACATTGCCTTTACTGGTAAGAATTCAGAATAATAACTAAACCCAAAGCTATTCTAAAGACTATTGTTAATATTATTATTCTAATGTGTTTTGTTAGTCAAAAGGGGAAAAAGCAAGGAGATAATAAGCTGGGCAGGGAAACGAAGGACAGCAGGGGAATCTAGCATATTAGTGGAAACAAAAGAGAGTAAACAAATGGAGGAATGCAAGTTCTCGGGGTGTTTTATAACGACCTATTGTGGGGTTAAAAGGAAATATCACGCTGGCTTCTCACAAATCAACCCTGCACACGATGGAATGAGGAAATCAAGGCTCGACAAATAAATTAATTAATTAGCAGGCTTTAAAAAAACACACACAACAAAAAGATAGAAACCGATAAAAACCTAAAAAAAAATTAACCGCGTAGATTTTCCTTTTTTCTAAAATTCTGATCCCCAGTTTCCATATGTAGCCCTATAGCTCTGGGAAGGTTTCCGCCGAAAATGGGGGTCTGCGGTCAGAGGAGGTTCGGTCGTCGACGATCCGGAGAGAGCGGGGAGCATCCGGCAAGGCAAGCAGACCATCACTCGACATAGAGCCGGCAGGAGGAGGACGAGGAGTCGGTGTTGGCGCCGCCGCAGCCGAGGATGCTTCTTCCGTGGATGCAGGAGGATGCTGCCGCCGCTGCTGCTGCTTGAATATCCAAAATCACCGTGGCAGTATCACACCCAGGACGGTCCCGTTTGTATAGCCCTTGCGCCATGTAATAGGAAGAAAAATAAATTCTGATGAATGTTGCAATCCCCCTTTGTTTTCCCCTCCTCCTCCTCCTCTTCTTCTTCTTCTTCTTCTTCTTCTTCTTCTTCTTCTTCTTCTTGTTCTTGTTCTTCTTCTTCTGTCTGTGCTTGCGCTCTCGGATGCAGGTTTGGCCGCTTGCAGGAAGAAAAAAAAAATTACACAATCAGGAGAGCGACTTGCACAGATTCACAGACAGAGCTGGTGTTGTCACGATGTCAGTGTCAGCGGCGCTGTACATTCAATACATTCAGGTCTCAGCGAGAAGAAGCTGCTTTTTAATTCTGCAGGTTAGTTGTTCTGCTTCTTCTTCCTCTTTCTGGCAACGTTTTAAAAGGCCCACAGTGGTATGTATGTATGTGTGTGCATATGTGTGTGTATGTGTGTATGTGTGTGTGTGTGTGTGCGTGTGTGTGTGTATATATATGTGTGTGTGTGTGTGTGTGTGTGTGTGTTCTCTGTGCTGCAGCAATGGAGGCTCGTCGCTGGAAAGATATTAAAGATTTTTTAATTCCGTTTCTGTGAGTGGAGGGGGCGGAAGGTGGGGGTGTTGCGATGGTGGACTCTGTGTGTGTGTGTGTGTGTGTGTGTGTGTGTGTCTCGCTCTCTCTCTTTGGAAAGGTAGATGGAGGATTACTGAATTGCATTTGTGCATACAGGCTGAGATTTATGCATTTATGGCTCATTATTGTCCGATCCAATTGTTGCAGCACTCTCTCGTGCACTCTTCCCTGAAGTAATCTCCGAATCCTAAATGTCCGACTTTCGGCTTCATTAATAACTGCGATTTCAGGCTGCAGCTCACAGCTTTAAAGGCAGATATGGTTTCATCCTCTGATTAGATGATTCCCCATGAAAGACTATTAGCAACGAGGACGAGGCTGGAGTCTGGTGTTGGTCATGTTGAGGGTTTGAATTTCTGAACTTCATCATGTTCTTAAAAAAAAAAAGAGCGACTCCTGTGTAATTAGTGTGCAGTATTAGCACAGAGATTATGCGTGTGCGTGTGAGAGGCTGTGGTGCTGAAAGGACAGCTCCCTCCAGCTCTGCTCTGTCTCTGTGGAGTTTGTCGCCCTCTGCTGTTCAAACGTCTTTATCACAACTAATAAAATATCAAAATCCAAAGACAGCCAACTTTTCTGCCCTTTTTAAAATCACTTTTCAAAGGCATTTTGAGCTCTCGTGCATGCTTGATTTCCCCGACTGTAACATCTTGGGTGTTTCAATCAGTCTGTGCTCTCTCTAAGCCTCATGAGCACGTGAGCGTCCAAGCTGTGTGCCTATATCTCTCTCTTTGTCCTCTCTTTTCACTCAGGCTTCTCTGTGCTGGACCATCAGCAGTCCTGGGACCTCTCTCTCTCTCTCGCTCCTGGCTGTCGGTGCCTCTTTCCTTTTGTCTCTCTCTCTCATTATGTTGGTATACAGACAACATATATTGCATGTCTGTCCGTCCTGGGAGAGGGATCCCTCCTCTGCTTCCTGAGGTTTTTTCCATTTTTGCCCCATTAAAAAGTTTTATTTGGGAGTTTTTCCTCGTCCAAAGTGAGGGTCTAAGCACAGAGGGTGTCGTATGCTGTACAGATTGTAAAGCCTCTTGAGGCAAATCTGTGAGTTGTGATATTGGACAATATAAATAAAATTGACTTGACTTGACAGTTCTGCCATGTTGTGGTGTTTCTGCTCAGATCAGTTAAAAAACAGCACTTGCAGTTTGGCCATTTAAGTAAGTATCAAGGAATTATATGTATCTCCACTTATTGCTGCTTAATTAAAAAGTGTTTCTTACTTATGTATGTGCAGAGTTTGCACTGCTGAAGGAGGAAAAAGTTTCTTTGTGCTCACCTTAAATCTGAGTTTTTAGCACATGGAGCAGTAGTTTGGAAGCCAGTCATGGTCCAGTATGCATCTTAACACACGTATAATGTGGAAACTTGAAGCCCACAGTGCTCCTACACTGAGAATAGACTACAGACCGACTGATACTTGTTGGGGTGTCTTTACATGAACAAACGATCTTGATACGAATCCCTTAAGGTGCTTTCAGACCACCCGGCAACATCAGTGTTCTGTGTTTTGAATCGGCCACAGCAGGGCTCATGTAAAATCTACTTGTCAGTGCTCTTTGGTGGACAAACTATGGAGTGGTGAGTTTTAAAATGCTTTTAAATGGTATTTCTTGATTGCAATTTCTTAACGATTGACATATACACAGATACAGATATATCTGCAATGAGCTAATATCGCCAGATAGCCTGGCCAATTTATCTGTTGGTTTGTTTGTTTAGATCCTCATTAGCTACAGCAACAGTAGCTACTCTTCCTGGGGTCCACATAATGTATTCACAAGTCTCTTTGGTTGAACTGATGACAACTCAGACTCAAAATGTGACAAGGGACTCTAACTGCTTTCTTTTAAGGGGTCAAAAAGCCAAAAAGTTTGGGATCCATCTTGAGCAGTGCATTTTATAAGCTTATTAGAAATGTTTTTATGTAAAATCTTCATCTGAAAAGTAACTGGTAACCATAGTTGTAAATTAAATTTAGTGGAGTAGAAGTATATAGTAACATAAAACAGAAATACGTTAAATTTTACTTGTAAGTGCAGTACTTTCCACCACTCAACTCTGAAATAATTATCTATGGAAAACACTCCTGAGCCCAGAGGATTTGCGTAAGTCTTCTACTTTTTAAACTAAAATTTCCCAAATGGAAACGAGCTGGTAGAAAGCTCAGTGCCTTCATCAAAGACACTTCACAGGACAACACAGGCTGCTCCCATTTTCTAAAACAGACAAAAAAATGGTCATTTTCTTGTCAGAGTTTGCCATCGTCCACATTTGCGCCTGTGTCAGCGCGTCACGAGCGGGCTAAGCTTTGTTTTTTGGGTCGAGACCCACAGCTCTGACGATGGGGATGAAAACTGTTGTTCAGCTGCTCATGTAACCAACAACGTCAGACAGAGTGCCTGTGCAGGTTGGAAGTCATCATCATGCTTCTCTCAGGCCTCGAGGCCACATGTCATATACTCAGATGATCCGGTCAGAGACACGTTTGGACAGGATGATTTCTGCTGCTCTTAGTTCAGCATTTATCATCTCTGAGCCGCTGAGTAGCTGCATGTTGAAGCATGTATGAGAGTGACATGTTTGATGCAGAGAGTATAAAGTCAAAAAACGAAATTGAAAAACCTAGACCAGAACAAGTAAATGGGTAGATTCCTCCTACCAAGTGCAGATCAGGCAATAAATGTCGTAACTCTGACTGAATTCTAGTAGTAGAAGAAATATTCACATTCTTTACTTAAGTAAAAGTAGCAATAAAACAATGTAAAAATACTCTGTTACAAGTTAAAGTCCTGCATTCAAAACTTTACATAAGTAAAAGTAGATAGAAGTAAAAGTAGAAGTATTTTTAGCAAAATGTATTCAAAGTATCAAAACTACGCACAATTCCCTCTATCAGTGTTGTATTGTTATGTATTACATTGTTTAATAATGCATCAACATGTAAGCATGATTTTAATGTAGCTACTTGATGTGGAGCAAATTTTAACTTAAAATTAGTACTTTTTACTCTTGTTTTGAATGTAAAATCTTAATCTACAAAGTTACAAGAACTATAACTGTTAAATAAATGTAAAAAAGTTAAATATTTCTCTCTGAAATGGAGTGAAGTCTAAAGTACAAGTAGCCTACCTCAAAATCGTACTTAAGTACAGTACTTGAGTAAATGTACTTTCTACCACTGTCAAATTCCCATTTTCCTTCCTTCACACATTTCTACACTCTCACACTGAACTCACACTCTCACTTTGAGCCAAAGATCTGTATTTTGTGTCTCTCACTAAAGACCTCTCTGATTCCCCCTCTCTGCCAGGATTTGGGACCCCCTTTGCTTTCATTCAACAATTATCCCTGACAGGCAAATCAGGTCCCAATACCGCACCCACACTGGTCCCACATGGACTCTTTATGCCAATCTGACATTAACTCAGCAGCCTGCAAATCCAGCCCTAAGCGGGGCCTTGTTAGAGCGCCCTTCGAGCGTTGGCTCGGGGAGCGCTTCCAGTAAATTGTCCTCTGGAGTAAAAGAAGAGAGAGGGAGGAAAAGAAAACAGAGGCTCTCTTAAAGGTGGTCACACTTTGAACGTTTCTATCCTCAGTAATTGAACCTGATCAGAGGGAGTCTCTGGGTGAGGATGCACCCATGGGCCCTCTGGTCTGCAGGGTTAAAAACATTTCTTCCCTCCAGGAAGGCAAATTAGATTGCACAGTGAGTAGTTAGAAGAGGTTGTATTTGATGGGGTTTTTTAACACTATGTTTTAGGTTTTTAAACTGGCTACCAACAGGATTTTGTGCCCCTCACTATTGTTGAGTTGAACCATTTGCATGAAAAAATTACTCAGTATTTGCTGCACAATTTAGTTTTTGTAAAAAAGGTGTTAAACAAGGACAAGAGCCCGACTGATATGAGACTTTTGAGGCCATACCGATTTGGATATTTGAGGGTAAAAAGAAAAGAAAAAAAAAAGAAATAAACAGATAATACCATATTGACTCATGTGAATCTTTAACCCAAAAACATTTGGGAAATTATATTTTAAATTTGGTTATTAAGTGAAGACAAAGATATGTAAGGCAGGATATCAAGAATAGTCATAGTCACGAACCTTACTTGAAATTAACTGGAAGTGAAAACACAAATACAACAAAAATATTTCAAACGTGAATAAAGAAAAGAAAAGCATCACAGTGTGAAGTCTATAAAACATGTATGTACTACAAATTTTACATTTCCCATATTTGCTGTGCTGTTGATCTGTGTTGCGTTATACAGAGAGGTGTTTCTATTATTTAGTCTACCCTCATGGATATAAATGGGGTGGAGAAAATAATAGAAACACCTGTAAGTACAGCAGTTAAACAGCACCAAAAACTGCAGCCCCCAAAATGACCCTATAGTTGAATCAACACCTCTCTAAAACAGTTTGAACAAAAACTGAACATTACAGCCTTCATGTAGGGAGGATTCATTGCAGGACTGTTCTGTTAGGTTTAGCTATATGTGTACCTAATAAACTGGCAACTGAGTAAATAGGCCTACTGATATTACAGTCAATTTGTTGACTGAAACCCAAAAACTACTGACTAAAACTCTCCAACACCACACTGAAACAGGTCCCTTAAAAATAAAGATCAAAACTGACACGTGCATTCAAGCTTACATTATCAGAGTCTAACAAGTATGTTAAAAATTACTAGAGTGGCTCAGTCTTACTCTGTGTTCTGTTGTTCTGCTGTGTTACTGTGTGTTCTGCTGTGTTCTGTTGTTCTGCTGTGTTACTGTGTGTTCTACTGTGTTACTGTGTGTTCTGTTGTGTTACTCTGTGTTCTACTGTGTTACTGTGTGTTCTGTTGTGTAACTGTGTGTTCTACTGTGTTATTCTGTGTTCTGCTGTGTTACTGTGTGTTCTACTGTGTTACTGTGTGTTCTACTGTGTTACTGTGTGTTCTACTGTGTTACTGTGTGTTCTGTTGTGTAACTGTGTGTTCTACTGTGTTACTGTGTGTTCTACTGTGTAACTGTGTGTTCT